>JASCZW010001381.1:62588-169687 GCA_034211315.2 Aedes japonicus | reverse complement strand
ACTCCAAGATCCCACTTTTACCAATTCTACTTGGAGTTGTGCTGTTTAAGGTCCATGAAGCAAAATAAAACCAATTGGCACTGACGCCAACAATCAATAGGAAAACTAGCGATTTCAAATCGGCTCACTATTGTATAAACTCCCGGTTCCAGCCTCCTGACACCTTGCACTTTTGCAACACATTCTTCCATTCTTCTGCACAAGAATCTTTGGTTTTTGTTTTCGATTCGCTTTGTTAATTTGACAGAATATATGAAAGGTTCTTCGAAGGTGAGAAGAATTTTTTACGGGCATAGGTATAGGTAATAGGTAATCCGTCAAATATTTGGCATTGGTCATATAGTGTAATTCACGTTTGACTGATACTAGGAGAATGCAGTATCGTGAGTCAAAATTGATACATTTTATGACAACATTTGTAGAGCCTATCATCATTTGTAAAACCTCTTTGACCATTTTCAATTGTTAGTCCAGATTTTTCATTTTTCGTGTATTGCTAGATTTTGCGATTTTTTGATTGTGACATGCCAGATATTTTCAAAATCTAATGGCAACCCTGCTATCAAATATGACGCCAAGATCCTTCATCGACGTGACTCTTTCTAATGACAAGTTTTTCAGCCCGTAGTACAAGATATAGTAGTCCGACATATGAGTGAACGTCAATCATTACTTTACATCGCCGCATTCATTTGCACTTCCGTTCATTTCGCACCAAGATGAAACACGTTCAATATCAGCTTGCAGTGCACCGCAATCCACAACGACTTAATCACGCGAAACGGCTGTTAAGTCATCTGCATAGAGCAGTTTCCCAGACTTGAGCTATCGCACATATCATTTATAAGGAGGACGCATATCGGAGGACCAAGATGACTGCCCTGCGGCGTTGCCGGAAGAATATCAAATACATTCGACCTAGCATCGTGCACTTTGACAAAAGCTTTGCGCGCAGACAGATATGGTTTCAGCCTTTGAATGATCCAGAAGGTAGTCCCAGGTGGTTCAATTTTCAATTGCCAATACGTGAGGTACCCTTTCAAACGCTTTTGAAGAAGTCAACAGATTGCGTCAACCTGACGCCGCTCTCTCGGATCGTTGATCACACTGTGGGTGTATGCCATGAGATTCGACGTGGTTGACCGCTTGTTACGTAATCCATGTTGATGCTCGGATATCACAGGTTGCAAGACAGGATACAGCACGTCGTGCAATAGACTCTCAAAAACTTTCGCTAGGCAGTACTGCTGACGCCAGTTTCCAAGCATCCGGAAATACTCCTTCGATCAAGGATCGGTTGAAAATCGCTGCAACGGGAACAGACAGCGACTGAGCACATTCTTCGACAAAGACGGGCGGCAAATGAGATCAGGACCAGGACCTTACATGAATCTGAGCTGAGAGCTTTCGAATATCGTCATCACTGAAAATGATTTGAGGAAGTCGAAGGTTATACGATGAAAGACTTTCCAAGAATTGCTGCGCACACTGGAGGTGGGTTGTCGTCGTGCATGGAACGGAAGAAACTCGGTGAATAGATTCGCAGCTGTAATCGGCGAGCAAGAGCTATGAGACCTTGCAGGAAACATCAACGGGAACTCTGGCAGAACTCTTGATGATTGTTGATGTAGGTCCAGAAGGAAGAAGGATTTTTGTCTGAAATTGGCTTGGATGCTGTCGACATACTCACGGAAACGAATCTGTTGCAGATGAGTGTACTCCTCTTCAGCAAGCTTCAACTCTCTCGTGTTCGTAGAATTCCTGTTGCGGAAGAACCATTTCTGATCTTTCGTAAGCGGTTACGACAAATGCGGAGTTGTGTCGTCCACCGAGGTTGGCTAAACTGTTTAGAAGGCTCAAGAGGTTTTTCAGGAACAGTATCCCGGATGATTTGATGGATAGTTCCATAGAAAGTAGTAACTGAGGCATCGATTGAACTGTTGTTCAGTAGCTGATTCTAATCTTGGGAGGCGATCGTTGCATTTATGGCATGATAATCACAGCGGCTGAAGTCCAGTTCATTACGCGGCGGATGCCTGATAGAGAATCATCCTCACGAGAACGGGCGTCCACAGTTAAAATGAATGGCTTACGATGTGCGTCAATTTCTAGAAGAGCAGATGAAGCTTCGAAGAGATCTATGATACATGGATCACTTACGAATACCAAGTCAAGTAGCATTCCGTTCGCGTTCTGAAGATCATTCACCTGATAGAGGCCCACTGATAACATAGACGCAACTAGGGCAAGCTCCTGTTCCGTTAACATATTAGTTGGCAAGTATCCCAAAATCTCTTCATTAAATAGCCAGATTATATTTGGTAGATTGAAGTCTCCAAAGCATACGATTACATCACGGGGGTCGACTTGACTTTGAATTTGGTTGACTGATTTCACGTGCCTTGCGTAGCTCTCAAGACAGCAGTTTGGTAGAATAAGGAAAATTGCGGAAGGACAACCCGAACAGCCGTTTGTTCCAGACTATCACAATCCACTAGATGTACGGCCTTGCAGTTCAGCTCAAATTTTACAGCAATCAGTACGCCACCACCTCTTCACAGATTGCTGGTAGATGCATTGCGGTTCATCGATGAATAGCGTAGTTACATGCTAATTCTACGGAAGAGATTTCGGTGTGCAACCACGTTTCCGTAAGAACAACAATATCGAAATCACTAGCCAGCAGAGGAGTATGTGGCGTTTATCGACGAATACCAATCGTTGAGCCACTGTCGTGAAGTGAAGGAGGAAGCAAGACCTCCCGGTCTCGAAACGTATAATCTACCACATCACTGTATCCTTAAATCATCAAGTAGCCAAAGTGACCTGTTTAGCATCGTACTACGTTTTCGGGTCCACATCTACGTTTTTACCGTAGATGTATTAAATATATACCGACAAATTCTCGTCAATACTTCATAGAGCTTGATTCTGGTGAGGTCACCCGTCTGAAGCCATGAAGGAATTGGAGCTATTAACCGTTACCTACGGCACTGCCGCAGTTTCATTTGTAGCTGTGAGGTCACTAACCCAGCTAACCTGTGACGTAAGTACATATTATTCGAAAGCGGCCGAGGTGGTCCTCTAAGATTCTTACATGGACGGCTTCCTGTCTAGTTCGGATACGATTGAATCCACTAAAAAGTTACACTGTGACCTGGAAGCATTGATGCTGAAAGGTTGGTTCCCGATCCGAAAATGGTGTTCCAACTCCGAGGATGTAGCTTGAAGGAATTCCTAAAATGAACCAAGATACCCTAGTGCCTATCGAGGATTACAGTGCAAATGAAGTAATTAAGGCTTTGAGACTTCAAAGAAAGGCCTTTTTTGTTCAACAAGCCTTTTGAATCGACGGATGGCCAAAACAATGTGGCGGAGCGGAGTGTCCTGTCCCAAATAGCGAAGATATTTGATCATTTAGACTAGTCTAAATGGTGATCGTCGGTAAAGATCATCATCCATGGGGTTACCATCCTTGGATAGGATTACCCTGGAGAAGGTGATCAACTCCGGCGGCGGCCGGAACTCCCTACATCGTTAAGTCATTTGAAACAATTTCGAGATTCCAAGATCCGTCGTGGTGTCTTAAACGGAGACAATGAAGATTCATGGTTTTGCCGATGCCTCTAGGTATGCATATGGGGCATGTGTTTACCTTCACTGTATTCTCAAGGACGGGTCAGCACCGTGCCGTGAAACCGGTCATGAAGAAAACGATGTTGTTTTGTGCCGAAGGAGGCAAGTCAGCTAAACTCGCCAGAACTTTGCCCAATGAAAAAAATCTTAGGAATTATGAAGGGCAAGCTCCGTAAAACAGGGAAGGGTTTAAGTGTGTATGAAAGATGGCGTAAGTGTTGCTCAGTATTTGATGTGTAACGATTTGGTGAATAGCGTTTGCAGAGCTTGACAATCTGGCAAAGTTTAAATGAGGATGTTCACATACATGTGTTTCAATTTTCGCTTAGACAGTTAGCATTATCCGGGAACGACCTCTTTTTCAGCTCTCAAAGTAGTTTATTGCTTCAAAAAGATGGATGAAAGTGTGTATGAAAGACGGCGTAAGTGTTGCTCAGGATTTAATGAGTAGCGTTAACCCGAACAGGAACGAATAACTTGATATTTTACCTCTTATGCAGCGCTCTTAAATACCAAGGCCAGAGTATTTCAGAGCGCTGCATGAGAGGTAAAATACCTGAGGATAGTATCCCGAGCCGAACCGAATAACTTCATAACTGGTTTGGTATTTAGGAGCTCAGATTAAGAGGTGAAATACCTGAGAATAATACCATTAAATTGTTCCCACAATGTTATGTCAATACCAAATTAAGGTAAGACAATACCAGAATAGTACCTCTCAGGTATTCCCAGGTATTCAAAATAAAAAGTTTTGGTATTCCAGAGATATTTTGCTTGTAATTCTTAGGTATTTTCCTGAGGTATTTTACCTCGTAATCTAAACTCTTTAATACCAAGGCCAGTTATCAAGATCCAAATTAGGTATTCATACGTTATTTTCTCCTGCTCGGGTACCATAGAACTGGTACAATGTTATGGGAATACCAAATCGAGGTAAGACAATACCAAAATAATGCCTCTCAGGTATTCCCAGGTATCCCAAATAACAAGTTTTGTAATTCGAGAGATATTTTGCTTGTAATTCTTAGGTATTTTGTTTAGGTATTTTACCTTTTAATCTGAGATCTTTAATACCAAGGCTGATTACCTAGATCAAAATTGGGTATTCGTAAATTATTTTCTCCATACATTATTTTTCCTGAAAGTAAAAATATCAGGCCTAAATTAATTTTTGGCGACCATTTTTGTCCGTTGCATTTTTTTCGAGTACAATCTTTGTAACCCGATAGTCCAACGAAAAATATATTGCTAGTCATACCGATTGCCCATGATAACTTTTGACACACCAAGCAGTTGTTCCGGATGTTTCCAGGGAAGTGTTCATTTTCAATCATTACCGAAAGTGACACCTCAAATCAAACGGATAGATCGTTGCTGGTCATACTAAGTGATAATCGCAACATTAAACACATCTGCCTATGTTACATGTGCCCCGGGGCAGTGGCCAACTTCAGACTTCATTAAACATCATCATGCGACACCTCAAACCGCATGAGAATACCATGAAAAACTAATTACTGTTCACACAACTAATGGTTGACGTGGCTTGCCTCAACGAATAAAAAACATTCACACCCCTCCATACGTCGAAGAATGCTTCAAGACCGACCAAACTTCGCGGAACCAAACTTCTTCGTGTTCCCGAACAGAAACAACAACATATGAATAACTAAATTTGATCTTGATAACTGGCTTTGGTATTAAAGAGCCTAGATTAGGAGGTAAAATACATAAGCAAAATACCTAAGAATTGCAAGCAAAATATCTCTCGAATAACAAAACTTGTTATTTGGGATACCTGAGAGGCATTATTTTGGTATTGTCTTACCTCAAATTGGTAATCGCATAACATTGTGGGAACAATTTTATGGTATTATCCTCAGGTATTTTACCTCTTAATCTGAGCTCCTCAATGCCAAGGCCAGTTATCAAGCTATACGGTCCTGCTTGGGTTCTGTCGAAAGAGCTGGCAATTGCTCCCCTGAAAACTTGACCTTCAGAAGGTCATCTTCCTCAGAATTTGTTCAATAAATTTCAATCTCTTATCGACAATTTTCAAGTACTTGCTCAGCATGTGCATGCACTGAATGAATCTTGTATCAAACACAAGTATGGTGAAAATCATATTCCGGACATAATATTTATAATGCACATTATAAGTGATAATTTAATTGTAATATGAGTAATTTAAGTTGGTTTATCAGTGTGAAATTGGAGAACTATGGGCAAAATGGTTTACTTGGAGAGCTATGGGCAAAATGGTATACTGATCAGAGCCAAAATTGGCATCATTCGATTCATTGGATCTTTTAGAAGATATATTTTCTTGATGTAAAAAATAGTAAATTATGTGATGTAAGCTATATTTGCTCTACCCTGAGATTAATAACTAAACCAGCAGTTTAACATTCCCATTCAGAATGCCTCCCAGTTCTCAAAATTACGCCCCTGGTCAACCAAAATCCAGCAAACAGAAGTTTCATTCATGCCATTTCCATCTTGTACCGCCCATTGCCGCATCCCGCACCCGGTTATCCAACCGGACGGCAAATCGGTAGCGAACTCCCGTGCTAGCCACCGAAAAAAAAAAAAAGAGGAAATGGAGCATAATTTCTCGTAAAAACGCAACCGCAATCGAAAAAAAACAAGGGATTCCAAAAGGCTGCAATTACCCTCATCTGCAACCGCAGAAAATCAGTAAAGTGTGTCCGTCAGTCGTCGGTCGGTCCAAATTGTTTTTGCACGACCAGGACGAACGGGTCCGGGACCAGGACACGATCGCCATATGACAGCCAGCTCCATAAGGATACTTCGGGAAGAATCATAATTACCCGAAATCGGGTAAAAGTGAGAATAAAATACCAGTAAAACAACCCGAACGAAAGGAAATCGTTTTGCGAAACATTTATGAATAATTTAAACATTTCCTGTAGGCATCTAAATTCAGCGAAAAAGCCATAGCCCCGAGGAAGCCGAGCATCCCCGCTTTGCGCTTGTGTTTGAAAGTTCTTGAAAAATGGCCAAACGCTATGGACAGACGCAGATTGAAAACAGCAAGTAGGATGCAACGCAAAACTTATTAAAATGCAGAACAGTAGTGATTTCTCTTTGCGCCACCTCGCGCCCTTTCCCGCCCGAACCAGCAGGATGCCGAAGGGTCGTAATCTTGGCACATCGTATAAACGGGCCCTGGCTGGTGCGCATAATGCTACCGCGCGCAGCAGTTTAATTCCACCTTTGCTGCACCAGTCTGGAGAGGATCGCCTAGAGGCATCTTACTTTAAAACAAACTAATAATACAGTAAACGATCAAATGACGTTTGTAAATATTATTCAGAGCCAGAGCTTTTGCGGCTGAGGTTGCATACATTCCTCTTCGCCGGTCTCTGGAGCCCGGTTTTTTGTCGAGTGCATCGCACTGCGTAATGCCCAAGTGCAGTGCAGGAGCGCATTAATGCACACAGCGCCCTTCGGTTAGTGCCGTAAAATTAGGTCCGAGTTGGTATTGGCGAGGTCCATAAAATGCGTAGCAGGAAATGAGTTTGTTTCCTGTCGGGCATCTCGTTTGCCCATCGGAAAGTCCAATCTCGGTTCTTGTGCCCAGCTAATTGGGATTGGGGGGTGGCGCTGGCATGGATTAGGTTGGTTATTAGTTTTGGGTGTGGCAAATGTTCACACCATGGTTAATTGCTTCAAAATTTTAAAAAGAGTTAAAACAGGATTGTGAGATAATAAGCAACTACCTGATGGGCATTCTAATCATTTTATGATAAAAAAAATCAAAGTGGTCCGCTTATTTTGCACATACTACTTGTTTCTTGAGTTCTTGTGCATAACAACATAACGAATACATGCTTCGCGTATACTGAGTATACAACTTTGTTTAACGGTTTCAAACCAAACTGTGCTTTGCTGACCATTATGCATCGGTCAAAACAATTGCAACTTATATTCAAAACAGTAAATAACATGGTATAATTTTATACATTCCTCATTGAAGGTGATTTATATTTGACTTTTAAGCCTCCACGAGGTATAATTCTCAAAATTTCTTTTATGAAGTTGTCTCTATTCTACTCGGCCCATGGCTGCACCTCACCAGCTTCGCTGTCTGCGAAGGGTTCGCAGGTCGCCTTCTACTTGATCGATCCACCTTGCTCGTTGCGCAAGTCTTCTCTTGTGCCCGTCGGTTCGTTTTCTAGAATCATCTAAACTGGGCTGTCGTCCAACATTCTATCGACGTGCCCAGCCCATGGTAGTCGCCTGATATTAGTGGTGTGTACAATGGGAGGTTCTCCCAGCTACTGATGCAATTTGTTCCATGTTGTTCCATCTGCACTCCACCATAGATCGTACGCAATATCTTTCGTTCAAAGACACCAATGGTTGTTCCTCAACAAGCAATTTCCTTGTTTCGTAGTCTAATTAATGTCGTATAGTTGGTCAACCGTACTACATGGCGAACTTAAATCGATCTAAGCGTCCTTCCCGAATCCAAAGTAGGCTTTATCTATGATTTCAAGCAGTTACTGAAAAAATTCGTGATTTTGGTTGGTACACCCAAAATAAAAAAGCAAGATTGTAATGCAACTTCGCATAATTTGGTTTCATTTCTCGTAATGGAACGCAACTTGGAGAAAAAATGCAACATTGGTCGTGGACAAAAAAGTAACACATCAATTCGATTAGAAAAATTCAATGTGTGCGTGAGGTTGTGCAGTTGATTAGTAGCAGTAAATTCAATGGCTCACAAAAAAAAAAGATCACAATCCACTACTAAGATTCGAACCGCGACCGTCAGCATGACGGCTCTTCATTGTAACCATCTAGTCAACCCAACAAGTTGAGGTAAACGGAATAAAAGCCCTACAGTTGCTTCGGTTGTGGAGGCGCTCAACGTAACAACAATGAAGCGAATTTCGGTCACACACACTTACATGGCTTCGTTTATCTCATGAAACGCATGGTGACTTAATGAGCGGGAGATGGGAGTGTAATGACGAGTGAAAATAAAAAAACTCAACGGTTGCTGCGACTGTCGAGACACAACGATAACCGCTTGCACACACTTGCATGGCTTTGTTTATGCCATGAAAAGCTTTGTGGATCACGATGGGCAAAATTGCCTATTCAGAATCATGCGGATTTCTCAAGATATGATTGCAAAAACTGCAATTGCATTTTTTGCTACAATTTCAACTTTTGGGTGTACGGGACTTTGTAACGCCATCCATCGGTTACTGCTAGGTACAAACGTAATCCAAAGTAACGCTGCCATGGTCCAGCGCTTCGCGGGCGAAAAGGTATCTGATGGAAATATGTTATGTCCGAGGGTGGAAGCCTTGGTGCCTGGCAACACAAATTTCCGACTGGTAGTCACACATGATTGGTACGAATTGATTACCATCGAACTGCTCTAGTAACTGTTGCCACCAAAGTGCCTCTTGAGTCGTCCTTGACAATGCGATGTACTCAGCTTCATACGCTTCTAAAGTTCAGAGAAGTAAAGGAAAAAAGTTTTCTAGAAGTTCAAAAAAATATCAAAGAAGTTTTCGAGAATTCTTCCAAAGTTCAGAAAATTCTACAAATTTTAGAACAATAATCCTCAATTAAAAATACCTTCCTTAAGGTCAGAAAACTTTGAGATGAAATCAATGAAAAGGGATCGATGTTGCCCGCATTTTAATAAATAACTTTCTCGTAAAAAATTTCAACTCGCAACTTTGAAATAGACTTTCAATGAGGTTTTCAGAATAACATAACCATTGTTGTAATTGACAAAACAAGAGTGAAAATTGTAAACACTTATCATTCGAATGTTAAAAATTGCAACTAAGATGATGGAAGTCCTAAATTATTGCAGGTTGTAATATTTCAATGACATTTCAAAATCTTCCAGCATTACAGTTAACAGTCGAGTTCGGTTGCCACCTCGATCAGATTTAGTCGGCTTCTGTAATGTGCAATTTTGCTCGACTCGACAGTAAATCGATATCGGATCCCTTTGCAGTTCTAATCTAATCTAATTTTATCTAATCTAATCTAATCTAATCTAATCTAATGCAAACGCAGCCAGTACGAGAAAGCATCCTGGAAATAATTGGGATTGATGACGCCCAATTTTTTTTTTGTAAATATTGATGCTTGCAGCATATCAAAGACATGACACAAGCGTCAAAGCGGCCAGGCCTACCGCGCTGCACTCACCGCAAGAGATGATTATGTAAAATGAGTTGGACTTAAATGAATTGATTTGAACCACAACGCATTTTGTGAATCTACAGGGGAGGAAGGATGCGTGGACATACCGTACCATACGCTCCGAAATTAGAATAATAAAATAATTTATTTATATAATAAATGATGAAAATCCGAGTAATAGGGAAGCGATTCTGATAATTTTCCTCCAATTTAATACGGAAAAGTTGAAACTGCTATGTACCTATATTATTAATATCACGAAAAACATTAATCCCATCTGTGTACATATGTTAATCGTACTGATTTTAATCAAGAAAAAAAATACACACAAGTTCACGCTCTTCACTACTACACCCAAAATTGAAGTAGATTATTTGACAGCACTTCAAGTGTGTTGGGTAGCATGCATATAACCAAGACAAAATGAAAAGGTTTGTTTGTTATTCTTCCAATTGAATATTGACAACAAGACTCACAATAACGGTGGGCATAGAATGCTCTATGAATGATTGAACACGCACACTAGCGTTGATGTGTATGCTATACAGTATGTGAGAAGAGCAATATCAAGCAATTACGTCGATTGTTAACACGGCTCAGAATAGGTGCAAGCGTATTTAAATTATTGTGAAAATTAATCCCATAGTTTTCTAGTATTTTATCACGTATTCGTAGATTCTAGTGTGGCTAGTGTAATAAGTGAAGTGTGATTTTTATGGTTTGTGGAATTACGCACCGAAAATGTGTAAGGATATAGTGCAATTGAAGAGAAAACTTGGAGTATGGCTCGAGTTTATTCCCTAGTACGGTTAGATCAATACGACGCATTTGTAGTTCAAAGGTAAGCAATTGTGTTGAAATTCTGATTGCTCATTATTTACGAAATTTAAGTCTCCGAAACGTTGTTCTAGCTTTTAATTGTATTCAAGACCTAATTTTATTTAACAGGATTATATATCCTTGGTTACTGCGTCCATTTATTGGAGAAATTAAACATCTTTTTACGTTTGAAGTTGAATGACTGCTGAATATGATCGATATATGTAATATGGTGAGAATAGGTTCCGCTTCCCTACCAAAATTCTAATGATAGTGATAGAAATGTAAAATATCGATGTCATATAGAATAATACATTAAACAAAGTGAAGGGACACTACAATATAAAATGATAATAATAATAACATATGTGTGCAGATTGTCAACCTGCTGCAATTGTAGGAGGATTTGCGTATATATTATGAACTTAAAATTTCATACAATGTATCACAGCTACGAGAAAATAAAAATATTATAAGAAACTTGGAAACTCGATGGATGACCTAAAATTATATACAGGGTGTTCGGTTCTTTAGTGCAAATAATTTAAGGGGCAATAGAAGATCACATTTGAAGAAAAAAGGTGTTCTACGCATATGATCAAATCTCAAAAATCACTGAGTTATTGAACTTTTTCTGTTTTGGTCTATGCTTGCCAGAAATTAACTGTAACTCTCAAACGTCAACAGCAACGCACGGTGGGATGAATTCGTGTTTTACGCAACCGTTGATTACCGACCCAACCAGATGTGTTTAGTACAAATTTGCGACAAAACTAAAAAAGATAGAAAGTTGGTGTCAAAGAGAGAGTTGTAGAACGGTTTAAGAGGCATCTTTTGGTTAGACAAAACAATAAGCTTTATTACGTATTTTTTTAAATAATAAGGGAAAATCCGTAGAAAAACACAAGTTTTAGATTCGTTTATCCCTGAAATGTGTCTAAATTCAACTTACTGAAAGTAAAAGGGACGCTATTAAGTTGGAAATTTACCAAACTATCCGATGAAGGTAACAGTTTTGTGTTTCATGGCATAGTTTTAGAGTTAGAGCCAATTTCTGGCAAGCTAGACCAGACCAAAACAGAAAAAGTTTAATAACTCAGTGATTTTTTAGATTTGATCATATGCGTAGAACAATTTTTTTCTTTAAATATGATCTTCTATTGCCCCTTAAAATATTTGCACTAAGGAACCGAACACCCTGTATAAAGAATAGTGTATATAAAATTTCAATGTGCTGTTCCGTTTCCTTGCACCGCAATACTCATATTTGTATTGGATTTCATAGTCTGAAATGATGAAATCCATTGGTTGGTCACTGATCTAATCTAATCTAATCCAAAACAAATGTACCCGAATTGAACAGCATTCAATAATATATATAAAAAAAACAACATAATAGAACAACAATTAATAGAAAAATACCTTATGATACAATGCAATAGAACTTCTATACCACCTGAAATCACCATCCTTGATGCAGGTAAAACTTCATGAGTATTATTATTATTATTATTTTCAAAATGGAAACAACAATGATATGCAACTTATAATTATTGTATATCTCAACATCTCCTACCTAAGCTCCTCAACTTCCTAAGGTCCTGGAAAGACTGAAAAACAGAGTAGATCACAACAACTATCATAGACAAAACCTCAATCAAAAGACGCATGGAGTTTCATTTTGAAGCTTTGTGGCTCTTTTAAAAAGCCTTCCCAACACTCCTCCAGTCACACTCCAAGGACAGCAGTATAAGTGGTCGAAGATCCCAGCCTGATGATTCCTGAAACAAATGGCTTATTTAATCATGACATCACTAAATAAATCTATTTAAATACAATCCCATACTGCCTTTATGGCCACATGCCAGTCATTTATAAAATAGTAGTTGAAATTCAGAAGTGCATCCAAATGTTCATGCTGAAATGCTCAAAAATCAATTGAGTCCCTAGTTGATATACATGCTCCCAAGTTAAATGGTTTCGGAATGAAAAGATGATTCCAAGGCACACTGAAACCAATCAAGTTAGAACGGAAAATTCACAACATGACTAAAAGGCACGATCCTCTGTCACACCCCTCACCGTACTACCGTCAAATTGACTACATTGCCCACGCTACGCAAACCAGCGGCTCAATGTTTCAGTCCCTTGTGATCACATGACTTTTGGAGGCGTGGAACTTGTAGGAACTTGTGAGGACAGGATGTATGCCGCACCCTGCTTCCTGGTAGTCAACTCACCATTTGAAGGCCTCAAAAAATTGAAAGAATTTTCTCCACTGCACAACATTCGCTACGGGAGCTAAAACTACATATTCTGGTATCAAAATTATAAGAAGTACTTAGCTTAAATCCAATTGATCCCGTGTCGGATCCAAAAAGTCCGAACGGCAACCAGCAACGAACAATACCAATATTCACTTTTTTTTACACAAAGCACGCGGAGCTTCCATGATTTCAATGTAAACTAAAGTTAAATTACGAATTATTGTTCGATTTTTTTTTTTCGCGAAAACGATGGAGCAAAAACAAAACACGTCCGATATCGGATCCCTTTGTAGCTCGTGCACAAATTTTGAAACGATCAAATATTCACACGATAGTCTAAAAACCAAACCCATGTCGGTTTTGATTTTCATTGACTAATTGACATCAAGCAGATTATTCGATGCTATCAACGCTGCACTTAATTTTCCTTATATCAAAAGTGGAAATCAGGGGACGAAGCTTCTGGTTATTAAAAATGTGTAAAGTTCTGATCCCAATGAAACCCAAAAACAGCTTTAGCAATCGTTATTGGACCTCATCGGTTCACATTGGACGAGGACACCCTTGAAAATATCTTTCAAATAAAATTGAAAAAAGAGGTTTATGAACAAGCCATGTCTAGCTTGTACAATTGAAATGATACACATAAAAACTATGCCGTGTGAAAGGCGTTGACTGATTTTTCACTATTGTTTCTTCTTAATTAATAATTTTAATTTTTTACTTTATTACTTTATCTTTGATTCAATAATTTCAAAAATAAACAAGGAAACTTTTAGCAATCAATTGAAACTAAGCCCGCATTAATAATGAAAAAATGGTAAATGTTAAAACTTGAACGCATCACTTTTGACACATTTCTACGTTCTGGATCTTTAGCCTTTCATGTGCTAAAACTAACGGTTTGTCCATATTACAGGCATTCACTAAACTGCCTAACACCCCTAACATGATATCAGCATCTATGAATCAGCATCAGTGAAAAATTAGTACGGTTGAAATTTCTGCTGTCGGGAATAAATTGTCGCGGTTCGGATATATATTATTTTCACAATGACCGCCGCTTGCGACCGCTGCGCAAAGGCTATCAAGCGCGGAGAGGAAACCATTACTTGTATGGGCTTCTGTGAAAATGTCGTTCATCTGCGATGTGTAAACGTCGACAAGAATTTTGCCAAAGTTTTGTCTGACTCATCCAACCTGCTTTGGATGTGCGATGAATGTGTGAAGTTGATGAACACATGCATTCGATAGCATTCGACATGCTATCACTTCCGTTGGAGACGCTGTTAGTGAACTGACTAGAAACCAGTCTGCAGCGAATGCGGAACTGAAAAAGGAGCTAGCCAAGCATAGTGAGCAAATTTCTCAGCTCTCAAATCGAATCAACTCAGCCACCCCATCACTTCCCGTCTCTGCTAATCGCCGCGTAACAAAACGTCGTCGGATGGATAACGATAATCCAGTTGTCAAACCGCTTCTTGGTGGAATTGGACCAATTAACAACAACAGTATCACAACTGTGCCACAACCAACTACTATGTTTTGGATTTACCTATCGCGATTACACCCCAGTGTGAAGGCGGACGCAGTGGAGAAGTTAGCGAGAGCCAGTCTGCAATGCGAAACAGTTAAGGCTGTGCCTTTGGTCAAACAAGGAACTGATATCAATTCTTTGAACTTTATTTCGTTCAAAGTTGGGGTCGATCCAAAATTTCGAACAGCAGCTCTCGATCCGTCTTCATGGCCAAGCGGTATTCTCTTCCGGGAATTTGAAGACACTCGTGAAAAAAATTATTGGATTCCCGAACCCAGTACCCCTTTGATTCGTGTCACATCAGAAGAAACTCCTCACCAAGTTTCCGCCTCTATAGAAAACAACGATTGCTGACTTCACGGCGAAAACTTCTCCGCAGGGATACCGCGACGCACCGTAGAAAGCATTATGGAGACCACTTCTCAGTTCGACGCAGTCCTGCCTCATGCAGTCATCGTTCATCGGAGTCGTCGCGGACCTGTTGTCGAAACTGTTGAAGGGGTTCTCCAGCCTGCTTACTCAGGCAAGTACTCATTTTTCACTGAACAAGCTCTTCCTGATTGCCTTCCCGATTGCAGCTCGCGCTCTGTAGACACTACCGGCGCATCATCAGTTCCAACTACATCGCGTTCATACGAGTCATCCTCGCGTCATCCTCCAAGACAACCATATCTGCTGTCATCCAACCCGGGACGCCCGAAAGAAAGCACTATGGAAGGCCCTGTCTCACTTAGCTCAGTCGCGCCATTGCCTGTTATCGAAAGTCCGTCACTATCTTCTAGTTCGTGCCATCTAAGACGTCCCGGCCCTGAATCTAGTGTTGAGGGCAGGGTCTTCCAAGCTGCCTACAGTGGCAAGTATTCTATCAGTAACGGATTTTCCTGTCCTGATGTGTCTCCTATCCCTAGGATTGCCAATCCAGCGAGAATCATTGTACCCGACTTAGCAAATGTTTTGATGTACTATCAAAACGTTGGAGGAATCAACAGCTCTCTTGCCGAGTATCAGTTGGCCTTCAGCGATGGATGCTATGATGTTTACGCTCTCTGTGAAACCTGGCTCAACGCAAACACTTCCACGAGTCAACTGTTCGATGACTCATACACCGTGTATCGTCAAGACCGGTCGCCGTCAAATAGTCATAAAAGCATTGGAGGAGGTGTTCTGCTAGCTGTCCGTTCGACTCTCCAATCTCGTGTGCTAAATCCTCCTGGCAGTTTGTCGGTTGAGCAACTATGGATCGCTATCACAACTGTTAACGCAACTCTTTTCCTATGCGTATTGTACATACCTCCGGACCGAATCAACGATGAAAGTTTGATCGACAAGCATCGTGACTCGCTCAATTGGATAGTCTCGCAATTAGGACCACGAGACAACATCATCATCCTAGGCGATTACATCTTGAGCACAATATCTTGGCAACGTAGTTCTCAGTGGCGTCTCGTGAGAAAATTAACCGGTTGTGCACTTTCTTTCGAACCCGGACGTCAATTTTGACAACAGTATCTTGCTCCATAGTTCCTCCTTTGCCGAGTCTCTTGTGATATGCCACAAAAAGTACCTTGTCAATGTCCCGAAACAACAGAATAAAATTGCAACTAGCCAGTGAGTAAAACTACTCTGTGCAGACCACAAAGTGCACAAAACAGACACTAACTCATCGGCAGTCAAGTTATAGAAAGAAAAAAACATCTACAAACGATCCACGTGAGGTATGTACAGGATCTGGTGCACCATTTGAAATGCCCAGTCTGCGAGTATTAACGGAGTATTAAATCGATGAATTTGATAAAACATGAAATATACAATTTTAGACTGTGCAGTGCACGAGGTGCACATATGGACGAGACGCCACTGGTAGTTCTCATGGTCATCTTTCCCGATTACCTCTCGATCTTTAATAACTTCAGCATCACATAAATTACTGGACGCATACAGCACTGCTAGACTCCAACAAATGAATGGCATTGAAAACGAAAACAGCCGCATTCTAGATCTGTGCTTCTTTAGCGAGGAAATATGCATGAACAGCGCGGTGATGCAAGCTCCTGCACCACTAGTCAAAATCTGTAGGCATCATCCTCCTGTGCAAATGAAAATCGAAATAAGCCTTCAACAACGCTTTCGTGACACGTCTGAAAGCGTTTCTTACGATTTTAGTAAGGCTGATTTCGATGGGATGAACCATTTTTTCACAAATGTTGATTGGGATGATGCTCTTAGAGACTTAGACACTAACCTCGCTGCAACAACGATATCATGCATCCTATCATACACTATCGATCAGTTCGTTCCCGTTAAGTTCAGCCGTATCTCACCTAAGCCAGCCTGGTCTAATGCCGATCTCAAACACCTCAAAAGAATGAAGCAAGCTGCTCTCCGACGACACAGCAAGTATCGCACTGACTCTACGAGAGCGATATATATGAAGTTGAACACCGAGTACAAGCAACTCAACAATCATTTGTTCGACGCCTTTCAAGATCGTCTACAAAGCCGCCTAAAAAACAAACCAAAACGTTTTTGGTGCTACGTGAATGACCAACGAACGGAATGCGGACTACCCTCTACGATGACCAACAGCCGACTCCATACCGGACATCGCAAATATGTTTCGCTCTCAATTCAGCAACGTTTTCACCAGTGAACATCTCAATCTTCAGGATGTCGACGCAGCAACCTCAAATTTCCTCGGCTTACCGGCTCTTTGTCTCAGTTCGTTGTTACCGATGACATGGTTGTTTCCGCTGGTAAGGAACTGAAATCCTCCACTGGATATGGCCCAGACGGCATACCATCTCTAGTGTTAAAACGATGTTTGGATACATTGGCAAAACCGCTAGCGTCTGTATTCTCTTCATCCCTCGCTTCTGGTTTATTTCCGGACTGCTGGAAACAGTCATATGTTTTTCCAGTGTTTAAGATGGGCTGCAAGAGTAATGTTGCAAACTACCGAGGAATAGCTGCGCTGAGCTCTACTTCCAAGCTGTTTGAGCTGATAGTTCTTCGTAAGATGGATCTCCACTTCGGCCATTATATTTCGCCAGACCAGCACGGTTTTATGCCTAAACGATCGACGACAACCAATTTGACCTGCTTTACTTCGTACGTGATTCGCCAAATCGAACTCGGTCAACAAGTAGATGCTATTTACACCGACTTATCCGCAGCGTTTGATAAAATGAATCATCAAATTGCGATTGCTAAATTTGACAAACTAGGCATGAATGACAGTTTGCTTCTTTGGATCCGATCTTTTTTGACCGGACGTAGGATGTCCGTCAGAATAGGAGACCACGTTTCATCTCCTTTCATGGTGTGGTCTGGTGTTCCCCAAGGCAGCCATCTCGGGCCATTTTTATTTCTGCTGTACATGAATGATGTTAATTTCATCCTGGATTGCCTTAAACTCTCGTATGCCGACGATTTGAAGCTTTTTTACACGATCAGGAATCTGGAGGACGCATCGTTTTTGCAACAACAGTTGGAAACCTTTGCTGAATGGTGTCGTATCAACCGAATGTCTCTGAATGTGTCCAAATGTTCGGTAATTTCCTTTGGCCGCAGGCGCTCCCTCTTCCAATTTGACTATGGCTTGGCAGGTGTACAAATGCGACGTGATACTACGATGAAGGACTTGGGAATCCTCATCGACTCTAAATTAACCTTCAAAGACCACGTTGGGTACGTTTTGTCGGAAGCTTCGTCGCAGCTGGGCTTCTTGTTCCGCTTTGGCAAAAAGTTCAAGGATGTTTATTGCCTGAAGGCTATATACTGCGCAATTGTACGCCCTATCCTTGAATACTCGTCCGTCGTATGGTCTCCATATTATCAGAACGAAACTCAACGCATAGAAGCCATTCAACGGAAATTCATCCGATTCGCCCTTCGTCACCTCAGATGGAGGGATCCAATGAATTTGCCAAGTTATACTAGCCGCTGCAAGCTCATTCACTTGGAAACACTCGAGTCGAGACGCAACATGTCAAAGGCATGCTTCATCGGAGATATTCTTCAAAGCAACATTGATTGTGCATCGCTACTGAGTCTGCTAAACATTCGTCGCCGAAACCTCCGAACACATCTGTTTCTAAGCTGTCCTCCTGCACGAACAAATTATGGCTTCAATGAACCTATGCGAAGCATGTCCCGTGTTTTTAACAGGTGCTACCATGTGTTTGATTTTAATGTGTCACGAGAAACGAACAAATGTGCTTTGAGGCGTTTTTTATGTTAGTCACTGTTTGCTAGGGTTCAAAATATTGTCTGTGTATGTTAGTTTTAAGTTAAACACGATTGTCATTGGGGTGGGTATTTCACCTGTTGACGAATAAACAATAAACAATATCTATACATCTAGTTTTCACTGGAGATAAAGTACATGGCATTTGATATCCAGAAACTCTATATCACGTAATATAGGTTATAGTGTTAACGGGGTATAAAGGATGGTACACTGGCTGCAATTCCTCATTTGCCTCTCAGAGTAAAAGGGAGGGTTGAGAAATTGGATAAAACCCCTTATGTAAATTTATTACGGCCCCATATCTATAGCCAACCCATCTTGTTACCAAGCTTATTGAGTTTTGCAGTTAGATTATTACCGAATCGTCTGTTTGATACACTATTTGAAATTCCATAGTTAATAAATGAAAGCCTCCGATGACAATACCAATACATTAATCTGCATATTGTGCCGCAAGCCCAGGAAAGTTGGAAACTTAACAAAGTCCAGAGCAGTTTATATGTCCCACTATTATATAATGTTTGCCTAATAATTCAAAATATCATTTCATCTTGCTCGGAATGTCGTTGAGAAACATAGAAGCTTATTGTATCTTTCGTAGAATCCTTTCTAGTTGAAAATTTAGAAGTCATTTTATCGATTTAAGTAAGCCAACTGCAGCTATTTCTTCAGTACTGTTATCCAGGAGTGAATAAGTGTACAGTTTGATTCTCCAACAAACTGCAGCGTTTTTTTTTTACCGCCACCGCAGCGAAATCGCAGCGAAAAAATCGCCGCGGTGAGATTACATGGCGGCTTATGGGAGCGCACAAACCGACGCGATGCGTTTTTAAATCGCGTTGGTTTGTGCGCTCCCATCAGCCGCCATGTAATCTTACCGCGGCGATCAACATCGTCAGACCTGATGTTAAGCATGAATGTGTAAAAGAGTGACATCCATTCTTGCTTTATTTAAAAGCGAATGAATTCAAACACAGTTCTCTTTCTGGTTTCGATTGGTACGGTTGAGTTTTGTTTATTCGCGTGATAGACTTCTTCTCTATATACTTCTCTATTGTGCGTAAACGGCATTGTAGTAAATTTGCATTGTTCTTTTCTCATCAACCCGGTCGCTATTGTTATAACAGCAATGTGTGAGTTGAATAATACTGTGCGATTTACCTTCGACAGCGGATAAACCAACCTTAGGCAATGTGGCAAATTTCGTCAAAGGCTTGTATGCAAAGCTTGATGAAATTGAAGCTGCATATAGAATAGCAGATGAAAAGTCTCTTAATGTTGTACGTGCTAACCGCCAACTCTGAGGAGCTGATATTCCATTATGGGAATGGAAAAAAACGTTAAAGTACACTTCTCGCATGCCCAGGATCACATCTGCTATGTGAGAATATACGATCTCCCACCGGAGGTTCCCGATCAGGAAATCGTTACGGTGTTGTCAAAATATGAACACGTGAAACGCATCGTGCGAGAGAAGAAGTGACGTGAAACGCATCGTGCGGGATCTGCAAAGAAGTGGGACACCTGATGGCTTCTTGTCCCAAGCGGAATGTTAAGAGTTAGCCAACGTACGATCAGCAACAGAAGGTGAGAGAGAATTGGAAACGCTAGAGGTGCTGGAATCTGTGGTGGATACCGGAATCTGTAATGTTGAACCGAAGGAGATGGATACCCACGATCGCGCGTTGTTATGGCTGGCCCACAATTGATACGTTGCGGATGCGTTTGCGTAAATTTGACAGTTTACCCATAGGTTTTCTGTCAAATTTACGTCAACGCATCCGCAACGTATCAATTGTGGGCGGCCCTTTACAGTTCGCCGCATTCTTGTCAAACGGAGATTAGTAAACAAAAAGAGACGTTATTGGAAAACTAGGAAAATTTAAACTAACACTTCACTTGATCACTTTTTCTAAAAAAAAACCGGTCAATTCCACAACAGTAAGCTTATCTTTTGACAGATAGGCCTATTTCGTTTGTGACTTACAGACTTTTTCAGTGTCGAATGCTCGAGTGGATGAGAACATCGCAGTAGGTCTAGTATTTATAGTTTATTTTTATGTACCTGAAATGTGTGTGGTGTTTTTGTTCGCTCTACCTAAGGCATATGTCTTTTAAATGAACTTGTTTTGTGTTTAGTTAGTTTAAATTTCTACTTGATCGGTAGTTTGTCCATATGTTGTTGTGTCGTGTAGTGTATAGGAAAGAAGGACTCCAAAAACTATTATACAGGTTCCTTCCGTGTTGTAGTTCGTCGTATTTGTTATCTCAAAATCTAAAAAAAATCTACTTGATCGGTAGATTAGGCAACTGTTGTTATGTCATGTGTTCTGAAGGTAAAAAGGTTTTTAAACAGCTATGAATATCAATTTAGTAAGGTAGTGTATATAAATTGATGTTCATAGCTGTTTAAAAACGTTTCTACCTAAGCAACATACCTACACAACTTATTTATGGCTACAGAAAACACACACACATACAGATAAAAAGAAACATTGATTTTTCTGCGTTATCTAATGCACATAAAGGGAATGCTACCCACGTAACCAATAAGCATGAGCATATGCAGTAAATCAACCCTAAATCTGCATTTCAGATGCTACAAGCATTACATTAGCATTACATCAGCATCTGAAATGCCATCTGTTGTGGAATTTCAAGTGCTATTTAAATGCTTGTACTCTGTATTAAGCATTTCGAAAGCAAAATAGCATTAATGAAGCGTTATCATATCGTTTCAGTAAAAATGCGTGCAACAGTGACATTTCTGTTGCATTTCAGACTACTTAATTGCTTGAAAGACTGCCGTTAAGACGCTTTAGAACAGCTTATTGATTACCTGGGTAAATTTGGCAGAAAATAATAGGATAACGCCTGAATCTAGCCTCTTGTATAAAAGATTGCAAACAATTTCGTTGTTCACACATCCTATGGCTTGGAATTTAACGAACGGAAACTTTACGCGATTTTTAAAATAAATAAAAACGTGTGGAAAGAAACCTAATGACATCAAAAGAGGAAGGCAATTTGAACCATTTGTGACACTTTTATGAGGAGCCGGAAAGGGAAAACTTTATTTTCAACCTTTCCCATGTGCAGATTTATACGGGAGCAACAGTATGTAATTTTTAGGTAAGAAGTTGAACTACTGAAAATTCAATCAAAAATATTCGAATATTTTTATGGACAAATGATGTACAAATGAAGTCATTCTGTTCAGTCAAACGAAAGTTATTAGCGTTCAAAACCTTCCACTTTTGCGTAACGCCCTTATTTTTTAAAATTCTATAGAAATATAAAATATATAGTATAGAAAAGAGAAGCTTAGTTCTACGTTAAAACGCCAAAGAGGACATTGTTCTTGATCGTATTTATTGTATGAGTTTCTATTTTATTCAATGTATGAGTTACACGTCTCTCAGCGCCAAACATAAAACTTTTTTTTTTAACCAATTCATTTATTTGGGAGGCTCAATTGCGTTAGCTTTACGGAGCCGATAATTCATTGATTTTTGTATAACAGTATGACCTCATACTAGGAGTAGTAGGACTTGGGCCGTTTACTCGCGGTTTACCCAAGGTTAAAATATTTTACAACCAGTACTGCCAGAAATAAAATGAGATTCCTCGCTTCTAAATAATAAACCAGTAAAATTGTCTCCTGACATCGAAGAAAATCGCAGTTTTCACTATCCATGCTTCGGATTTTTTTCTTTGCCTTTTCGGCGTCAGGGAACGTCCGTAAACACGCAAAAAATGACTTTTTATAACCCCCCCCCCTCCCCCCCCCCGTCTTGTCACGTGTTTTAACGTCACGTGACTTTCAATTTTTTTAGTATGGATTGCCACTTTTCCCAACTCCCCCCTTACTGCGTGACATAATTAATTGACCTTCCCTTAGGCTGCCAGGCGAGTCGACGTCAGTTCCGTGTCCGTGTTGAAGAAAGTTGATGGTTTCCCCAAGAGCACCATACCAACCCACCTTAAAAAAAATTGGGTATTTTTTGGTACTTTTATTCAACAGAATGCTTCTAAAACACAATTTAATATTTTTTTTCTTTCGAATTGGTATTACAAATTATGCACATAAGGAGAAACAAATGTTTATATGTATAAAAATGTGAATATTTTCTTCTGTATTAAAAAAAAAGAGTATCAATAAAGTATGGAGGAATCAAAGTTAAAGTTAGGATAAACATCGTAGTATGTTGAGCTGCAATTGATAATAACTTGCTGGTTATTTTTTAAACTGTATGGAATTTTTTAGTATCGTCATTATCGACGAGTTTCTGCTATGTTTTATCATTAATTACTTTGCTTAAACAACTCAAACATTTCTCAAGAGCGCCATCTACGACGGTAAACTTCATTTTTGCGTTGCCTGCATCCTCCATTACAGAAACGTTTTTTCTGCATCGACCAAACATTTTGACCCTCTTTTTTTTGCTCCGGGTAAACCTCGATTGCACTTCGAAATTCACGTCGGAGAATAAATTCTACGAGAATGCAGTAGTTTTTGCTTCAAATATTGGAAATGCATAAACTATTTATTCAAAGATTAATAAGAAAAATAATAACGTTTTCACGTTGCTTCAGTGACAATAAATCAATTCAATTTTGGATAAATAATAACGTCCTATATTGAAAAATGAACATTACCCAAATTTCAGTAAAATTTACTTTTTATTATAGTTTTTATTAGTGGGTATTGCCAACTTTTAAGTCCTGGTTGGATGGTTTGGTTATTCGGATTTAGAGAAATAAACAACTGAATTGACTGATGGCGGTAATTTGTTAAAGTTAATCGTAAGAAAATTTAGTATACGCGCTATCTGTGGCGATACTACCAACTAAGAAACATTTGAATTGACCGTTGCATGGGTAGTTGACGAAGGAACTGCAACTGTTTTGTGTGTTTGTCTGTGTTAACATATTTTTCATCATTATATGTACATTTTTCTATTTACATTTATGTACTTACCAACATACATTTACATTTATATATTTACATATGCATATTGAGATTTATATATTTTAGCATTAGCATATTAACAACTGTAAATAAATACATGCAAATAGCTGAATGTAAATATATCAAGATAAATTTATTAATGTAAATAAATAAATGTAAGTAAACATATGTGAATATGCCAACAAACAAACAAACATAACACTTGCAGTTTCTTTCATCGATTACGCATTCAACGGGAAATTCAAATGTTTCTTAGTTGAGAGTATTGCCACAAAGAGCGCAGATGCTAAATTTTCTTACGTTTAACGTTAACACACTACCGCCATCTGTTCAGCTTTATCATCCATCGCAGTGTGCTCAACAGATGGCGTTAGGTTTTTTTTTTTTTAATGACGATGATATGTTGTGCAAAATGTTCGATGTGTTATGTCTGCTTGTCTGTGATATAAATGTTAATAAATTAAAGGAGATGGGTTAATATAAAAATATAAACATTTTCTTTAAAAAGAACCCGCGTTGTAACGCAGAAAAAATGCAAAACTACGAATTTTAAAACGAGTATTTTTCCCAAAGAGAACAATAGGGGACCAACAATTTTGCAAAGATCTATAATATAATATATCTTGTAACAACGTATTTTTTCCATTTCAACCCCAATAACTTTTTTTTTCTAAAATAACTAGCAACTATCTTGTATATTCAAAATGTGCGTCATTTTATACCCTAGAAACCGCTGTACAAAGTTTTCGAATTAAAATTTAAATAAAAATGTTACAGCAAAAAAAAGCTGTTTTCTAAAGTCCCACCCGAAAGTAAAAAAAAATGTTATGAAACGATACGTAGATGAGATAGAAGTTTAATTTTTGCAACAAAGTTTCATTAATTTTAAATATCAACAATTCTGTAGAAGTAAAATATCCTCTAAATCATAAGCTTACAATTTTGACATTTTTATTATGAATTTGATGGAAGGCGTGAAACGTATAGTTCGACAGTTCGCATTTGGAAAATCGGAAGCCTAATCAAATTATTATTTTGTGTTTTGTAGACGATGAACTTCAAAATGACTAACTAATCTGTATGCACTTAATCATGATTGACCAATTTCTGACCGTTCCACCCTTTACTATTGAACATCGCCGTTGGTTATGAATGCATAACCGCCCAAACACAATGATAACGGAAACGGAACGGAAAACGGCAAATCTGACAGTTGCTGTAAATTACTTCGATATGTCCAAATAGAATCGGCTTGGATCTAGCCTGGTTTCTTTCCGACAAGCAGGCATACTCAGATCGGGCTTTGCCGTTTGCCGTTGCCGTTATCATTGTGTTTGGGTCATAACTATCATCATGCTCCGGGTGCAACATCACGAAAATGAAAAGACGTCGCGTAGCTCAAATCGGTAGAGGTGACTTTTTCTTTTTCTTTTTCTTTTTGTGTTTCATATGACGTGAAAAACTTTTGTCAGTACTGCGCAAGTCAACCCTCACAATCCACCTCCCACCCTCTCCGTACGCGATGCTGCTATGGTAACGGAAAAGCCATACGGTGATCACGTTGCAATCAGCTGAAGATTCTGAAAGAGAACATCCCTTCCATCGTTCGAATACCGGGCCAACAGTAAGCATGCGGGAGGTGCACAACTTCACGACAACAGCAAGGAATGCATCGAGCCACTCTCGCCGGGTGCGTTTCGTCCTTACCTTCGTTTTCGACATTCTGTTGCATGCCGGCGCTGGTCATAGATTACGACGCACGAGGTAGGCCTTGAAAATGTGATTCAATTCATCCCGACGTCAGTAGAGTAATGCTCGGCCGATCCGTCGTTGCGTGGCGACGGTGACGAGGGTGTGTGAGTTCTATGATCAGGATCAGATGTTCTGTCGGTGATCGCAGTAAGCATTTGCTCTGTTTGTCAATTATTCTTCATTTAGCAATGCTGCAAATACAATGTTTGCCGATTGAGGTAACTTTTAACTTTTATCGTTGAAACGTTGAATTGAAGTGTTTTTTGTCCTTATAGGTGCTTTGCAACATATTTGACAAATTAAATGGCAGAGAACGGCGGACGCTGCATTTGGTTTGCAGAAGTTGGTATGAAATATTGTCGATTAAACATTTCGCGAAACGGCGTACGTTCAAAGTGGATCCCGTAAGTGTGAAACTGTTCGAGAGTTGTGTTAAATTTCCGTGCATCAGTGTTAGCGATAATGAATCTATTCAAAAATCTGTGATCCGAAAACAATTTTTGAATTCGCTTAGAAGAGTGTTACTTTGTGAGAAGGTCATCGGCCATGTAGAGGAACTGACTCTCAAGGGAATCCAAACCGATCTACTTCAGGAACTGTTTGGTGAGAGAAGCGGGGAAACGAGTAGATTTCCGAATTTGCATAGTTTGACCATTTGTTGTCTTGAGTATTGTGATGTATCACAGATTCGGAGATGGAATATTTCAAGGAATCTAACGAAATTGCACATCACCATTAGTAAACATGAGGATATGCAACTGGTTGCAAGCGTTGCACGGCAGCTGGAGGAGCTGTTCGTCAAAACCAACAAGCTGCGGCTGCTTCTTGAGTGTTGCGATATGGATCATTTTGAAAAATTACGAACGCTAAAACTTCAATCGGATTCGTTTTACCCCGATCGGATTTCCAGTCCCAGTGAAATTGGCGAGGGATTCGCTAGAACCTTAGGTCAGTTGAAAAATCTCGGCATAGCATTTCGCCACAATGATTTTTTGCTCGGGTACGCTCCTATGCTTCGGCACTGCCACAGGCTGCAATCGCTTTCGATTATAGGAGCTGATTTGTGCCTGGATGCGTGTAACGCGATTGCAAGCCTGCGCGGTCTGAGGGTAAATATTCCTATTTGGAACAGTTGAGTTGATTTTAATCCACCACCATCTTAGAAATTACAACTTCGGCTGCGAATCGAAAAGGACTTTAATCTGAAACCATGGAATTTACCGAATTTGGAAATTCTTCACACGTATGTGGAGAACTTAGCCCCACTAGGAGACCATTTGCCATTGCTGAGCACGATCCGGATTTCGAATCACACCGTCAGAGAAGGACGATTCAGCGTTCGACCCTCCGAAAGAGCATACGTAAGTATCAATGACTTGAGCTCCCCAGCCAACAATCTGAAATGCCTTATCCAACAGTTGCAGCAATACTTCAACCACTTTGAATCTATCAAAAAGCTATTTCTCTACGATGTTTATCTGGAGGAAAACCTACTGTACCAGTTTCCGAACATGACAGCAGTCGAGGAAATCATCTTGCGATGCGTTAGAACAGTAAGTAACCTCCCATGCTAATCCCAATGAATCTTCCATCCTTTCTTTAAAAAAAATCCCTTCAGACCTCACTCATCCTGGATACCATCTACGAGCGAGCGCCCCGGGTCTCCAAGGTCTACTTCTGGGACTGCTGCTTTCTGGTGAACCCTCGGGCCAAAATTCCAACCTTTGCTGCACTGCGCCTTCTAATGCCACGGGCTTGCATTTCACATTCCAGTAGCAGGATCATTGCCGTGAATTACGATCAGATTCTCTCCTGATGATCCCACCGTCTTTCGGCTCACTTTTTGTTATATTTTTAGTAATATATTTACCCAATACTGCCGATGATCGATTCGCCGTACACGAACGAACGAATGGAGTTAAAAAAAAGAAACATCTTTGTACAGTTATTCGTCCAGATCCGAAAGCCATCCAACTGCTACTGTTCGGCAAGAGCTGAAAATTACTGATCATGGCATATTGATTAGTGGGGCCGTCGGTGTGGAAGAGTGGGAAAAAAGAAAACGCTAGCCGCTGGAATTATCGAAAAATTAGAAAATCAATCAGGACCTGAAAGGCGTTTTGCTTTTGATTGAAGCTAATTTAAATATTTATTAGGTGCGCCGCCAAAAGGGCCAGCGGAATGAGACCAGTGATGTCATGTTGGTATCGAAAACAGAACATGTCTTAGCGTAGCTCCTGGCAACACTTGCTCCATGCTATCTGCCAACACATCAGAAATGGCCGTAAAAAGTGTCCGAAACCTGCCTTATTCCATCATCTTAGTAACTTAGCAAAAAATATCAACTTCAAAGCTTCCAAGTTACGCACGCTATGCCAGCAACATCTCATATCTTCGGACGTAGATGCCCTGATCGATATGCATAAATCATTTTGAGGTAGAACCCTGTTTTCTCCAAACCTCTCCATCACACTCGCACATTATCATCCAGACGGACACTGAAATTACTATCAACCGAAGAAAAGAAAAAAAAACCATCAAGCTTAGATCGATTTTGGCTGATTTTGGGGAAGACGACAACGCTGGAGAATGCAAATCGAAGAAGCTTTTGATTAGAAGAGAATGGTTATGCCCTTCCCATGAGACGCTGTAGCAACAACCAACGGGCACAGACATACAAGTCTCACTTTAAAATGAGAAAAAAGAAAACGGAAGCCACGTTTCGAACGAAGAGTTTTGTAAATAATTTTGATAAATATGTCAGCTCGGGTCGAACCGATAATGGCCGTACCAACGAAGCCGAAGAAGGGACGACGGAACAGTGGTCAAGTACTCGAGCATAACAACTTCCTGCGTCTGGCGAGATGCGCTAAGATTGATGCACTGCAGCTCCAAGAAGAAGGGGGTTGTGTCCCTTCATCTGCTTCATGATCATCATCATCATCATCATTATTGTCGTTGGTTGGTTCAAGATCATGTCCACAAGAAGAAAAGCAAAATCAAAATGACCCATTGGGAAGCTCTGCTCGGTTAAATGCGGCGACAACGTGTAGCACGGTAGCGATTTCAAATTAACACTCAAGTGAGTGTATGTGTAGTGCCCACTTCAACAGTCATTGTACGTCTTGAGGGCAATTTTTTTTCAGGTGAGCTGCTGCACAGTGAGACATTGTTGTTGGTTGTTAAATATTTCTGAAATTAGGAATGGAATGGAAATTTTGCATTGTTTGAAATATGTTGATATGTTTCAATTCAAACTACGAACTTCCCTGGGCACTGTCAAAATTTTGACGTAGTTCAACTTCAACTTCCAAAGGGCTAGTCTGGTTCTTTACCAATTTGAAAAGAAGCACACAAGTGTTGCCAAATCAGTAGTAATGCAGCCCAAATGTGCGTCTGAACCTAGGACAGGACCTGCCAGCTTAGAAAGAGATGACCTCTTATAAATTTATGATTGCTATGATACGGGGGTCGCTCCAGTGTTGCCAGATATGTTTACACAGTAATCCCATTGAAAATAAAGTAATTTAAAACATTTCTTTTGTCGTTCGGGAAATGAACCTGCATCAAACTAAACGTTAATTGATAGGATTTCATTGAATTTCATTGATGCTTACGCTGCAAATTCTGCTGTGGGGAGAAATCTTGAGCAAGAGAATGTCTTCCTCACGTGCGTTCCCTATGCAGGCCTTCACCCACTTTCGGTGAACGATTGGATCTCTCGGGAACCGATGATGATGGAGACCCGGATGTGACTCGTCACTGCGACCACAATTTATCACTTTGCACTTCATTTCGAACTGATTTAAAATAAACTGCAAAAGTGAACTTTTGTTCTAGTTGTCACAAACGAAAAAAGTGAAAAAGCAGTGACTACTAGCAACACCGCCAAACCAACAACAAACTGCCTGCTTGTAACATAACTCAAAGGAGGCGGTAGAGGTGGTTGTCAAAGCGACCAATAAAAAACGGTCTTTTTTGACAGGTTAATGGTCTTGTTTTTGCACTAACAGCTGGCAGGTCCTGTCCTAGGTCTGAACTTCCTCCAGTGGTTCTTATCGATGAACATTATAGAAGTCTAGTCGACCGTCACTTTGATCGCCAGATCGATTTTGCTATTACAGATGTCGAGATCGACGAAATTTTGTCGAATTGGTCGATTTGTCGAGTTGTTACACTTTGTCGAGTAATAGTTGTTTTGGAACGCGTTTCCATCGGTTAGTGGTAATTAACTGACCAACGTAAGAAATACACTAAACCAGTATTTTTAGCAGGTGAGTTACCAGAAAACAGATTTATGGTAATGGGATGTAACGTAAGCCAAGTAAATTTGCGTGATCCATACTACCAAACGTTTTACGAAACTTATCTAAACAAGTGTATAACTAGCTGAACATCACATACAGCTCAAATACTTTATTAGTTTTAATAAACAATCTAATACTTATAGCAAAACAATATCTTATCCTATTAAGAACAAATCAAATTAACATCAGTTTGAATGGCTCATACAACTGATTCAAATTAGCTTTTGAGACATGCACGCTAGGTTCAGTTTACCCAAATATGGGTGAAGAATACCCATAATCGCAAAAAAAACACATACCCATTTATGTGCTCTTTTAAGTTACTACTTACCCGTATTTTATTCTTTTTCACCATACAAATTTACTCAAACATGGGCAAAGTCATCTCTACCTATAAATGAGTATGTGCACTTTTTTGCGATTATAGGTAAACTGAGCTTAGCGTGTGGAGCCAGTAAAACGAATGCTAAGCAGAGCTCGATTCATTTGGACCACAAAGGCGCCTTGGGTCGGAATAACATGAAGTAAATTTTATTGTGACCTATTGAAATAGACCTTAGAACTCTGATGTTTTTTTTTCTAAGGATCATTTCAGTACATTTGCGCATGGGATTTCGAAATTTACCCTCGAGTTAAGTGACTAATGAAAATATTCCTAGATTCCTAGAAGTATAGAAAAATAATACCCAAAATTTAGGGCACATCCTGGAAAGTTCAGAAGAAGACTTCCCAGAGCTTCAGAGAGATACTTTCTGGAAATTCTAAGGTCAAACAGGAAATTCTCAGAAGTAAAGGTAGCCCTTGTTAGTAGTTAAATCAGGAACATTAAAAAAAACAGTACCAAACATCCATGAATTTCAATATCATATTTTCCAAAAGTTCAGGAGAGAATTTCCTAGTAAACCAGCAGATGACTTCTCGGAGCTTCAGGAAAAGGTGTAAAGAAGAAGACTTCTTAGAAGTTTGTATCTTTCCAGAGGTTCTGGAGTTCTTCCCAGAAATTCAAGACACCGGAGATTAGAAAAAAAACTTCCCCGGAGATCAGAAAAAAAATAACCAGGGAGGGCACTACCTAAAAATTTTAAAAAATTCAGAAACAAACCTCCACGAGGCTCCGGACGATACGTCATAGATCTTCAAAAGAGAACTTCTCTGGAGTTTAAGGAAAGACTTGCCAGATATTCCGGAAAAAAAACATCCCCAAAGTTTAGTTGAAACTTCCCAGAAAATCTGGAGAGAATAATTCAGAATGAGGATTTCTCGATGTTGAGGAAGAAACCTCTCAAAAGAACAGACAGAAATCTTCCAGAAGCAAAGGGGGTACTTCCTAGCAGTTTGGGCAAGAATTTCCCAGAAATTTAAAAACCAACTGTGAAATTCCGGCGAAATTGACGCAAAAGTCCAGAACAGGACTTCTCAGAAGTACAGGAAGAAACTTCCAACAAATGTAAGGAAATTTTCCTGAAAATTCTTTGGAGTATTTTTCCAAAATTTCAGTAAAATTTTCCTCAGAGTTCAGGATGGGCTTATCAGAAGTTTAGAAAGAGTTAGCTCAGGAAAAAACTTTTCCAAATTTCAGGAACAAATTTACCAGAGAGGGCACCACCATTTCTAACAAACTCAGGAGGGGACTTCCCAGAAGTTCAGAAGGAAAATTTCCAACAGTTTATTTGGAACTACCCAAAAGTGCTAGAGAGCTTCCCTGAAGTTCAGAACCGAACTTCCATAATTTCAGAATGAGATTTTCTCGAAGTTCAGGAATTCTCCGAAGGTTGGTTGATATAGCTGGTTAGCTAGTCATACCGGAACTGTATAACAACTTAAAAACAGGTGATGTTTATTATAATTACTAGACGCTTTAACGTAAAAATAGAACACAATATGACAAAAACAGGAATCTATGATCCCTAGAAAAAGACGAAATACATAACGCCAAAACGTCGGAAAGTAAAATTTTTTAAATTAATTTATTGGAAGTCAAAGAAATCGTCTCATCATTATTTCAGGTAGAAACTTTTGAGAAAAACAGGAAAAAAATCCAGAAATATAGGAGGTACTTTCTTGTAGTTTAGACAGGAATTTCTCAGAAATTCAGGAACAGAATTTCCCGAAATTCAGGAGAAAACTTCCCTTAAGTTCCGAAGAGAACTTCTCAAAAGTTCAAAAAGAAATTTACAAGAAATGTAAGGGAATTTTCCTCGAAATCCTGGAGAGGACTTTCCCAAAGGTTTCGAAACGTTTACTTGGCAGCTCAGGATGAGACTTATCGGAAGTTAAGAGTAACTAAATTTAGGAAAAAACTTACCAAATGTTCGATGAAAGGTTAGGTTGGGTTGTTGGATGTGACTTTCCAAGAATAGAAAAATATCCCACTTATGGTACTAGAAGCAAAAGAAAACAACTTTAAATGCTGTACCAGAAAACCAATGAAATCTGTTAAGGTGAGATAGATCACTGCATACCTATACAACCTTTGAATGTTAAATGCTTCCAATCGCAATATTGAGACAGCGTCCCAAAAACGTTTTCGGCATAACAATAACATTAGTGTAATTCATCAAACAAGAGTGAAAAATGTAAATACTTATTCTTCGACTGTCAGTGATGGCAGCTAAATGGATGTAGCTCCTGTGTAGTGAAATATTTCAATAACAGTCCAGTTGAGTTAGACTGCCGACTAGATAAGATTCGGTAGGCTTCTTTGATGCGCAATTTAGCTCGACTAGACTTCTATAATTGGATTCGGAAATGTTGATCAATGGTCAAGTGCAATGTTTGCAAATAGTTGAAATGTTAGAATTTTTTATGGATCATTTATTTAAACATTTAAACTCTCAATCGAATCAACTTTACAGAGCAAAGTTTTCATATTTATATACATAAGTTATCTTGAAACAAACAATAGGGGGATGGAACCGATTACTCGCGACCCGCTCGAGGTTAAATAGAATAACAATTTAATTAGTGGGAAGATGGGCGAGAATTTTAAGTATGCTTTACATAACATATTTATTTTAAACTTTGAATTGTCAAAAAACCAATAACTATACAATTTTTGGTTTTCTTTTGACTTGAACATTTTTGAGAAAAACAAAAAAACACACAAACACCGACAAAAAAAACATGTTAAAGTGACTACAATCTAAGGCTAATGTTAGTCAAAAACACATATATGTGTTTCATAAACTCCAGATCACGTACAGCTAAAATTTCTCGGACTGATATATTGGGTTGTTTACCTCGGGCCCGAAGGGAATCATAAAGCTCAGATCTGACTCCGCGATGCTCAGCGCATGACCAAAAAATGTGTACTGCGTCCTAACAACCTTGCCCACATTCACAGGGATTGCTGTCGCTCAGCCCAACTCGGTATAAATGACGTTCAAAGAATAATGATTGGACATGAGACTAGACATCACACGAATGAAGTCTCGACCCAAATCCCTACCCTTAAACCAAGAATCCTTCGACACCTTTGGGAGGATAGAATGTTGCCATCGCTCCAAATCTCCTTTACTCAATTTAAACTGCCACCTGACGAGTGACTGTTGACGAACAATAGTAAAAAATCAGTGAAGGCGATTTATCGATCGGAAATGTCGCCTGCTATAGCGCCCACCTTTGCAAGCGAGGCCGCCCTCTCATTGCCCAGAATTGAACAATGAGATGGGACCCATGCAGAGGTGATGATAAAATAACGCGAAGATGAAGCACTAAGACGAATACGAGGAGTGCTTTGCCGGCCTAAGGGAGCGAATAGCCTCTATAGAACTAAGACTATCCGTGAAAATGAAGTATTGATCCGGTGTAATTTCTAGCGTAAAGTGTATTGCCGCTAATTCAGTGACATATATGGAAAAAGCTTCAAGTTTACGATTGGCGCTTTAAATTACATTAGATATACCAAAGTCTGCTGACTCCTTCATGTGATCCGTCAGTGAAGAACGATTTAGTGGAATCAACTTGCCTAAACTTTGCAGCAAAGAGCACAGGAGCAATAACAGGAAGATGGAGCTCTGGGATTCCATGAAGTTCATGGATACATCAAAATGAACCAAATTGTCGAAGTCGGAGAATCAAACAAGATTGGAAATATTCGGCGAAGGGCTGATATCCTGTGTTATGTTCAAATGGTACAAACTCATGAAGCGTGTTTAAGGATTGAACTCAAGGAGCTTCTCAAAGTTTTCGATTACCTGTGGGTTCATGACTGAAGCCGGAGTGACAATTCTGTAAACCGATCCGAGAGTGGCAACATGCCAGCCAGCACTTCAAGACTCATGGTGTGAGTCGAGTGTATGCACCCTAACGCGATACGAAGACACCGATACTGAATACGTTCCAGTTTAATGAAGTGTGACCGAGCCACTGACTGATCCTAAAAATACCGTATTTTATAACCAACAAAACCGTTGTCCGGTACAACGTAAGAAGATCTTGCGGAAGCGCTCCCCACCAGGTTCCGGTAATTGTTCGAAGAAAGAATCGATCTAGACCCCCAAGATATTTAAAGTACATAGAATGAGATTTAGGCTTAGCTTCGCAGGGTTGCAGGGTTATGCTGTCAATGTCTTTGGTTTGTTTACCACTGAAGTGTTTTGTTTCGTATATGGCTGACTTAAATCAATACGCGCAAAGAAGAAGACGACTAAAGAAAGAGTACTGCCATCTGTGTAACGCAAAGTTTATGGTATACTGATGACCTTTTTGCCACCGCGGTACTCGTGTTTGTCCGGGGAAGTGAGCTATATTGTTAATTTATAGTATTTACTTCTTTCCAATGGGTGCATCGGGTTTGCCCATTCGATGAGGAGAAGCACTTCTAGCGAAAATGGCTGATTATTACCTATTAATGGGTTTTTGCTTACAACCGTAAGGTTCGCTTTGTAGGTTTCTATAAATATTGAATCAAAGCTAATAATTGCTGTCAAGCTGTTGTCATTGTCAATGTTTCCCCTTCTCATATTCATCGTTGTTATTATTTATCTCGGTCTCGGTTCCCACAATAATGTTTTTATTTTTTCAGGTTTACACATTTAATCATTTTTAACCAGGCTCAGTTGAAAAATTCTCGATTTCTCAGTAGCTTGGCTCTTGCTAGGTTCCTCGGTAATCAATTTCAGCTACTGATTCCTCGATACTGCATAACCTTTATTCGTGAAAATATATAATACAACGTCAAATATTAGCGAACTGATCTTTAATAATAACTGAACAATCGCAAAAAACAAGCCGAACAGGTCTCCATATCAATATATATTCAACTATCGAGAATTTTTGTATGTTTTTAAAAGTGTTTTTATTGTAATTTACTACCGGCTAATTCACAAAATCAGTGCGGAATACCGGAACAAATGAAATACCGAAGAACTTGGTAATTTATACCCCCTTTTTTGCGGTGATAACGTTTGCATTAAGAAAAATTGACTTTTTCGGATGGTGACAAAAAAAAGCTAAGACAGATAAGTATTTGTGCACAAATTACGTAACGCAAAAAAAACGTGATTTTGAACCACCTCCCCCTCCTTTGAAACAATAAGAAACACGTGACCAGACTCCCCCCCCCCTTAAATTACGTAACGCTCACGGACCTCTCCTCCCTATTTCTCAATTGTTATAAAAACATCAGAAAAATAGTTATTGTTTTATTTTTATGTTTGATTCTCATTTGTTTCAAAATTCTAATGTCTAGACAACAGTTCAATCATTTTATTTGGGTAACTTTAAATTAGTTAAGATTGCAAAAATCAGCCCATTCATTTCATTTAAGTAACTTAAAGCTATTAAGTAACTTAAAGCTATTGTACTGCATTATTCAGGTTACTGGATGTTCTTGATACTGTTACAAGTATTAGTTCAACAAGTTTACTCAAATGTTATAAAATTATTTAAAGTCACACATAAATAAGTTCCAATATGTATTATTAGGGTAAAATAGAAAAGGATAGTCAAAACAAACTAAACATCGGTTCACGTAGGACGCAAGTGGTCTTCGATTGTAATGACGGGAAAGGTATCAGTGCCCTCTACGTCCCATGCTAAGTGTAGTTCCGTGTCAAAATCTTCAGTCTAAATTAAGACGCTGTTTTCTATTACTAGCACCTTCTTTCCACGTTTTGCAACCGTTTTTCTAGTGTATCGCCGTTTACCAGGCACTCCAGTCTTGTGCATTTTTTGATGATCCTTGAGCATGACTTGTGAAGCAAAATAAACAGAGCACGTTTTACAAATTTTTGTTTTCAATAATGCCTCGTACTGTTGGGGCCTGTTTATAAACCACGCAGACTCATTTTTAAAAGTTTTAAGTTTAAAAGATTTTTCTATCTAAGATCTTAAAATCATTGATAAATAATATAAGAAAAAAATACTACTTTTTTATTTTATTTGAATTTCTATAACATTATCTTTGGAAAAGTAAACAAAATTTCTTATTATCTAATGGTTTTAAAGAAATAACAATGCAGATTTTTTTGTTTCAATCCAACCGCTTCGGTCAAATCAATGCAAAGGTGGATTGATACCAAAAATCTGATTTTTTAAAAGTGGTTTTTACTAAGAATTCTTAAACTTAGTTCCTAACTACTCCTGTAAGTGACACACAGGAAATTTTGTTGATAGAAATTTGTTATTTACTTTTTATTTATTTAAAAAAAATTGGACCCCCTCTCTCCCATATGTCACAATAAGTAACGGTTGCTCAACCCCCCCCCCCCCCTTCTCGCGTTACGTAATTTGTGCACAAAGCCTGATTGCTTTTGAAAATTTCCCATGGAAGGTAATTATTTAAGCTTACTTGCAAAACAAATTCTACGCCCTTGCGAGCGGCCTTCCGGCAGTTAACCAAAACATTCGTGTAGGCATGTTTTTGAGTTCTTTCTTCGTTTTATTTATCAATTCCTCCTCAGTTTTCGCGACTAAATTGTTGGACTAGATCATACGCTATAGGTTGACCAAGAAATTCTGGATGAGACGCAGCTGGGGGACGCCGACTTGAGTACCACATCGATATTCAGCCACTTCATCTCCTCGAATGATCGCTTCGAGTAGTGAGCCCATGCCAGCTACGGCCAGAACACCGCGTCTACGCCCTTATGGTATTTCCGGCAGGCATTTCGTACTATAAATTTCCCATTTCACGGCCAGTCCCGAGCGAAAGAAGAGCGGTGCCTTTGACATCCCCTTCTCGCTGATTGTCAGCCACAGCAGCACCTTCTTGGGAAACTTGGTGTGTGAAATGAACTTCACCTCGAGATAGGTCTCGTCGTCCATCACCACCGCCACGCCGCGATTCGCCGGGAAAATCGAGTTGACCATCTTATTCAGCCGCTGCCGCTGCGTCATTGCCTACAACTCCGAAACCAGTGGACGCGACTTCCGCTTCCTGACATGTACGGAGTACGCTTCCTGGAGAGGAGTACGACAAAGATTGCCTGCTTCCCACTGTGAAGCATGGTGGGGGATCGGTAATGGTCTGGGGCGCGATTTCCTGGCATGGGGTTGGTCCAATTGTCGCTGTAAAAGGCAAAATGAAGGCTGACCACTACAGGACTATATTGGATGAGCAGGTATTTCAACTGTTGGTGACAAATGTACTCTACAAAGACTTATTATTTTTAAATTTCAACTAGGTGTTTCCCATGATGCGATCCATTTTCCCAGAAGGGAACGGCGTCTTCAGGATGACAACGCTCCCATCCACGGCGAAGTCCATCAAGAAGTGGTATGAGGATCACGCAAGTGATTTCGATCACCTTGAGTGGCCTGCTCAGTCACCGGACATTAATAATATATGAACCATTGTGGTCAACATTGGAAGCAAGGGTGCGAAATGTTTTCCCACCACCTTCGTCTTTCGAAGGAACTGGAGAAAACTTTGATCGACGAGTGGTATAAAATACCTGTAGACGTGATCCAAAACCTCTACAGCTCCATCTCCAAGGCGGATTGAAGCCGTTCTTGATGCGGACGGAGGACCCACTCGCTACTAATAAAACCCACTCTTCCTATGTCATCAAATTATTTCTGCATATCCGAACCAAAGCTAAATAAATTGATCGTTAAAGCTACCAGGAAGCTGGTTCAGCTTGCTAGTGAATCTTATAGTTCACATTTTGAGTAAAATCGTTATTGGCCCTGCTACAGATTCTCCCGAGGGCCGTTCCAGCGATCCAGGGAATGGCTAATGTAGCCAATGGCCTTCCCAAGTCCATCGAAACCATGTTTACGAAAAATCATGCAGATAGAGCTGCTGTACGGCATGCTCTGGAGTAAAATCTTAATTGGCCGCTACTACAGGTTCCCCCGGGGTCTTTCCGGTGGTCCAGGGAGTGCGCTAATGGAGCCAATGTCCTTCTCAAGTGTATAAAAATCATTTTTATGAAAAATCATGAAGATAGAGCTGCTGCACGGCATGCTTTCGAGTAAAATCGTAATTGGCCCCTACTACAGGTTCCCCCGGGGTCGTTCCGGTGGTTCCGGGAGGGGCCAATATTGCCAAAGATCCACTTTTCGTTTAAAATAAGCTTTGTGGTAAAAAACAAGAAAAAACAAGAAAAAAGCTGTGACATAGCATGTTTTGAGTAAAATAAAGAACTGACCGCATCCAGGACCCTTCATCAGAACCTGTTTCACGGAAATGGCCATATCTCGGTCAATTTAAGGCCGATTCCTGTGATCGATCTTTCATTCGCTTGGGAAATGTTTTGTTTTTTTGTGTGTTTACTGAAAAAAAAAGTTTGACAACGTCATCTTGTACGAAAATTCATCGCAAAGTCAACATGTAAAATAGCCCCTCCGGAAACCCGGAACAACTCCGGTATCCGGTGACCATGGCCAATTTTGTTACCAAGACATAAAATTACATTGAATTCCCCGTCGAATATTATCTGAAATCGGATAATATTTCATGAAGTTAGAGCACTGCAAATTTGATCAAAAATTTGCCTGTCCCGATCATTTTGTCTATCCCCTGTATGTTCATGTGCGGCAGGTACTTTTTTACTATATGGCCGGTTGAACCGACCTCCCGGACAAGCGCACGCATCGATGCAGCCACTTTTCCCTCGGTCTTCCTCTTCAGCATTCTTTGGAGCTTCATGTCGCTCAGGGTCGTCGGCCGTCAGGAACCGGGCTTTCTTTCGATGCACTGATTGTTGTCTAATAGTACCAAGATGTTGTAGGAACTGGCGTATCCGGCGTCCACAAAGTGCCGCACGATGTCCGTTTTCGACGTGGCGGGGTGCCGTTCTTTGAACGCGCAGTGTGCTGAACGGAGTTGCTTCACAGTTTTTGCCATCACAGTTATGTCGTTTTCGGTTTTAAACCTGGGTCAGGTCTGACTCTGACTCACAATTACCGAACGAAAACGGATCCAGAGTCGAGTCAGTATGATCATAGACTAACTCACGAATTTTTTCTTGGCTCAGTCAGAACTAGCACATCGGTCCCAAGCTCGGTCCCAAGCTCAATAATGCGCCCCCAATAATGAACTCGCATGAACACACTCTCAAATATTCTGTCAAAATATCACAGCAAATCAAAACAAAGGCGCAAATATGTATAGCCAGGTGCTGGCTTCAAGGTGTACCTCGGACCAAGGGGTTCCACAACAGTGATCCAATTTCAAATCGCTAGTTGCATATTGATTGTTGGTATGATGGTGTTAGTGCAAAACATAAACATAAACCAAAATAAACCTTCTATTTTGACAGTTCATGTTTGTGTATTGGTGAATCCAGGTTGGACCTCGAAAAAACTTGAGAGCGAACCTCATCGATGTTGGGTCGGATCCAGTGCGGATCCAGATCCGACCCGATTGAATAAAAAAACGTTTTGACAGCTGTTAGGGCGGACCTAGGGCGAACCCAGTTCCGCACTGGCAATAAACGAAAACGACATTAGAGTTCGACTGATAGAGCTGTCAAATGTTGGGTTACTATGATTGATGCTGCATGAGTAGTTTCGTCAGTGCGGGTGAAGGTGAAAAACCGGAAATTCTTGTCAATTTTTTTTAATGCAAACGTGAATAAAAAAGAAGTTCGCAGGCTAGACAGTTGTTTTGAGTTCAATTTTTATTCGCGCCAATAAATTACATCAAAATAAAAAAATAAAAATAAAATTCAAAGTGCAGGTTATATCACAAAATTTTCTCATTTGGAACCATTCACTGGAGCAATCAAACAACAATTCACCAGTGCTGAACAACGTACCGATGTTAATTGTGGCGGCAAAAATGAAGGAATTGAACTGTTTGTTCTCAGGACTCACATCGCAATTAAAAACAATTAAATGACTTGCTGTGCATAAAATGCATGTAGCATCGGGCAAAAATCTCCCTTTTGGATGCACCATGCAATGTGATGGCTCAATTCATCCCAATAAGCCGGGACAGGACGACGTCAGAAGAAGCAAACGATCGCATCATCTATTTTGCTGCAATTTCAAATTTGCAAAAAAAAAATCTTAAGTCTCATGTAGTGGGTAGTTTGTAGTTTGCAGTTAACACAACATTAAAAAATAAACTACTCAGTAGACATCAACCATTTTTACATTATTTTGAACTACAGTGAAAGCATACAAAAACTTGCAACAAATGCTTTTTCAAAAATGTGTATATAAGTGAATCAAAACTAATTTAAAAACGCTTACAGTACATGTGATTTAAGGATCTGCCATCTTCCACAAAGCTACTAAGGATTGAATTCTTTGCTCGTTTGCTGAAAAAATTAAAACGCCATATTTTTATTATGCAAAGTTAACTTAATACCAATTATTGTCTATAATTCACAATAAGCGAGTGGAACATCTTCAACCAATTTCCCGTAGAAACTTCAAACCTCAAACACATGAAGTAGTAGTAAGGAGTGTATCGAATATATGCTATCCACATACATTTGCGTTGTACGCATGTATTTGTGATGTTTTTTTTTGCTCTGAACACTGCATGCTGTGCTGTGCTTGACTGTCAGCTTTCTTTTGTTTACTTGTTTGTGCGGTTCAAATTCTGCGTTTTCAAAATGTCGCGTATTGAAAAGGAAGTGAAAATTAAGGTTCTGGACACATGGCTATGTGAGAAGGGTATTACTATGCGAAAATTGACGAAGCGGTGTGGAATTCATCATGCGAGTGTTAAAACCATCTATATAATAAAAATGAGTTGGGGTTTCCTTTGTCACGATTTAACTCGCGAGCGGAAAAACCGATCGGTCTGAAATTTTGTATTCAGAGATTTTCGGGGCCGGAAAACAATCTTATGATGATTTGAGACCCCTCCCTTCACTGGAAAGGGGGGCTCCCATACAAATGAAACACAAATTTGTACACAAATCGAGAACTAATTATGCAAAAGAAACCAAATTTAGCATGTGTGAGTTTTTGAAGGCAAAAAAGGTTTCTATGGTAGCTTGAGAACCCTCCCCGTCATAAAAGGGGGGGCTCCCATACAAATAAAACACAATATTCTGCATAACTCGGGAACTAATCAAGCAAACGGAACGAAATTTAGCATGTGGTGGTTTTTTAAGACAAAAAATGTTTCTATGTTGGTTTGAGACCCCTTCCCATCCTTAAAGGGGGGGGGAGGGCTCCGATACAAATGAAATACACTATTCTGCATGACTCGAGAACTAATCAAGCAAATGGAACCAAATTTAGTATGTGGTGGTTTTTGAAGACAAAAAATTGTTCTATGTTGATTTGAGACCCCTCCCCTTTCTGAAAGAGGGGGAACCTATTCAAATGAAACGCAAATCCTTGCATAACTCGAGAACTAATAAGAGAAATGGAACCAAATTTCGCATGTGGAAGTTTTTGAAGGAGGGAAATGTTTCTATGGTGATTTGCGACTCTTCCGTCATATGAGGAGGAAGGGGGGGGGGGGGGGGGTGCTCTCAAACAAATGGAACCCAAATTTCTGCATAACTCGAGAAATAATCAAGCAAATGGAACCAAATTTGGAATGGACGAGTTTTTTAAGGCATGAAATGTTTTTATGGTGGTTCAAAGCCCCTCCTCCCTCTAAAAAGGGGGGCTCTCATACAAATGAAACAAATTTCAACCAAACATGAGAACTATACCTACTGCTTTGCAAATTTGTATTCAGTGGTTTTTGGGTCCGGGAAAGCATCTTATGATAGTTCGAGAGCCCTCCCGCTTCTAGAAAGGGTGGGATCCCATGCAAATGAATAACAAATTCCTGCATAACTCGAGAACTAATCAAGCAAATGGAACCAAAATTGGTATGGGTGAGTTTTTGAAGGCAAGAAATGTTTTTGTGGTAATTTAAGACCTCTTCTCACTCTGAAAAGGGGGCTACCATACATACGAAACACAAATTTAAACCAAACATGAGAACTATCCCTACCGCTATGCAAATTTGTATGCAGGGGTTTTTGGGTCCGGGAAAGGATCTTATTATAGTTCGACACCCATCCCGCCTTTAGAAAGGGGGGCTCCCATGAAAATGAAAAACTATTTTCTGCATAACTCAAGAACTAATCAAACAAATGGAACCAAATATGGCATGTGGAGGTTTTGTAGGCAAGAAATGTTTCTACGGTGGTTTGAGACCCCAAGCAAAAGAAACCACATTTAGCATGTGTGAGGTTTTAAAGGCAAGAAAGGTTTCTATGATGGTTTCAGATTCCTCTTCGCCCTGAAAAGGGGGGGCTCCTATACAAATGAAATACAATATTCTGTATAACTCGAGAACTAATCAAGCAAATTGAACCAAATCTGGCATGTGGAGGTTTTTGTAGATGAATACTGTTTCAATGCTAATTTGAGACCCCTCCCTTTTCTGAAGGGGGGGGGGGCTCCCATACAAATGAAACACAAATTTATGCATAACTCGAGAACTAATCCAGCAAATGGAACCAAATTTGGCATATGGAGGTTTTTGAAGGAGAGAAATGTTTTTATGGTCATTGAGACTCTTCCGCCTTCTGAAGAGAGGGGGAGGGGGGCTCTCAAACAAATGAAACACACATTTCTGCATAACTCGAGAACTAATAAAGCAAATGGAATCAAATTTGGCATGTGGAATTTTTTGAAGGAGAGACATATTCCTATGGTGGTTTAAGACCACTCTGCCCTCTTAATGAGGGGGGTCCCATAGAAATGAAACGCAAATTCCTGCATAACTCGAGAACTAATAAAGCAATTGGAATCAAATTTGGGTTGTGGATTTTTTTGAAGGTCAGACATATTTCTATGGTGGTTTGAGACTCCTTTGCCCTCTGAAAGGGGGGGGGGGCTCTCATACAAATGAAACGCAATTTTCTGCATAACTCGAGAACTATTCAAGTAAATGAAACCACATTTGGCATGTGGGGGTTATTGGAAACAGGATTTTTATTTATATTAAAATGGATTTCTGTCTGACTGTCTGTCTGACCGATCGGAGTGAAAATATGTATGCAGGTATTTTTGGGGCTGGGGAAGGTTCTTATGATTGTTTGAGACCGCTTCCCCCTTCCGGCTCGCATACAAATGAAACACAAATTTCTGCATAGCTTGAGAACTAATCAAGCAAATGGAATCAAAAATGGTATGCGGGGTTTTTTGAATGCAAGAAATGTTTCTATGGTGAATTCAAACACAAATTTCAACCAATCCAGAGAATTATCCAGGTAACTAAGCCACAAACTGTGTATTGTCTGGGTAAGAAGAATGTTCTGATAGAAGTTTGAACTCCTTATTACTCAAAAAAAACTCATTAAAAATAAGCGTCAGTTCTATGTAATGTTCATTCATTTAGTTGCAGGCGTAGCAACGCTCGCACCGGGATCAGCTAGTCTATATAATAAAAATGAGTTGGGGTTTCCTTTGTCACGATTTAACTCGCGAGCGGAAGGACCGATCGGCGTGAAATTTTGTATGCAGAGTTTTTTGGGACCGGAGAACAATCTTATGATGGTTTGAGACCCCTCCCTTCACTGGAAAGGGGGGCTCCCATACAAAATGAAACACAAATTTCTACACAACTCGAGAACTAATCAAGCAAAAGAAACCAAATTTAGCATGTGTGAGTTTTTGAAGGCAAAAAAGGTTTTTATGGTAGCTTGAGAACCCTCCCCGTCATAAAAGGGGGCTCCCATACAAATAAAACACAATATTCTGCATAACTCGGGAACTAATCAAGCAAACGGAACAGAAATTTAGCATGTGGTGGATTTTTAAGACAAAAAATGTTTCTATGTTGGTTTGAGACCCCTTCCCATCCTAAAAGGAGGGGGAGGTCTGATACAAATGAAATACACTATTCTGCATGACTCGAGAACTAATCAAGCAAATGGAACCAAATTTAGTATGTGGTGGTTTTGAAGACAAAAAATTGTTCTATGTTGATTTGAGACCCCTCCCCTTTCTGAAAGGGGGAACCTATTCAAATGAAACGCAAATCCTTGCATAACTCGAGAACTAATAAGAGAAATGGAACCAAATTTCGCATGTGGAAGTTTTTGAAGGAGGAAATGTTTCTATGGTGATTTGAGACTCTTCCGTCATATGAGGAGGAAGGAGGGAGGGTGCTCTCAAACAAATGGAACCCAAATTTCTGCATAACTCGAGAAATAATCAAGCAAATGGAACCAAATTTGGAATGGACGAGTTTTTAAGGCATGAAATGTTTTTATGGTGGTTCAAAGCCCCTCCTCCCTCTAAAAGGGGGCTCTCATACAAATGAAACAAATTTCAACCAAACATGAGAACTATACCTACTGCTTTGCAAACTTGTATTCAGTGGTTTTTGGGTCCGGGAAAGCATCTTATGGTAGTTCGAGAGCGTTTTTGAAGGCAAGAAACGTTTTTGTGGTAATTTAAGACAAGCAAATGGAATCAAAATGGTATGCGGTTTTTGAATGCAAGAAATGTTTCTATGGTGAATTCAAACACAAATTTCAACCAATCCTGAGAATTATCAGGTAACTAAGCCACAAACTGTGTATTGTCTGGGTAAGAAGAATGTTCTGATAGAATTTTGAACTCTTATTACTAAAAAAAAACTCATTAAAAAAAAGCGTCAGTTCTATGTAATGTACATTCATTTAGTTGCAGGCGTAGCAACGCTCGCACCGGGATCAGCTAGTCATTAATAAGTTTGGGGAACACAATTCTTTGGATGAGCTACCAGGAAGAGGCAAAAAACCCAGTTCTTCCAACCCGAAACTGGAGCAGAAAGTGGTATCTCTAATCATGAAGAACAAATCAATGTCAATACGTGATTTGGCCAAAAAAGCAGGAACGAGTGTCGGAATGATCCAGCGTATCTAGAGGCGAAACCACCTGAAGACCTACAAGAAGCAGAAAATCTCGAAACAAAGTGCAGAACAGAAGAAGCGATTCGCGTCTTTTGCAGCGTCCGGATGCATGCGTTTTGATGGACGATGAGACCTATGTAAAGGAGGACTCAAAAACCCTTCCAGGTCCACAATACTTTACTGCCGTCGTTGGGGAGGATGTGAGCGATGCGGACAGGTCGATTCAAGTGGAGAAATTTGGTCGAAAGGTACTGGTATGGCAAGCAATATGTTCCTGTGGTTTGAAGTCAACCATTTTTTACATTACCGGAACTATAAATGCGGAAATCTATCGATCTGAGTGTCTCCAGAAGAGATTGTTGCCTTTATATAAGAAGCATAGTACACCTTCACTGTTTTGGCCACTCTCAATTGGCTTGCGGAAAAGGGTATAGATTTCGTTGAGAAAAATATCAATCCACCAAATTGCCCTCAGCTTCGACCTATCGAACGTTACTGGGCAATCGTGAAGAGGGTCTACAAGAAGACTGGTAAGGCAGCTGGTAACATGCAGGAGCTCAAAAAAATTTGAGCTCAAGCGTCCAAAAAATGCGATGCAACACTTGTCCGGAACTTGATGAAGAGCATTTGATCCAAAGTTCGAAAACTCGTGAAGGAATAACTTAAATTTCATCCGGTCTTCATTATGTTCAAGTTTAACCTCGTACAATAAAGGATCAATTTTTTGTATGACTAAAATATCAGTTTTCAACATAATTTGAAAGAAAGTTTGTGGATAGCTTATTATCGATACACTCCATATTTCAACATTTCTCACTCTTAATTTATATTTCTTATAACCGATTATTTCAAATTCACCCTAAATATTTTGTGTCAAATGCAAATACCGCAGAATCTTTCACCGGGCAACATTACCAATTTTCTCGTTTCAATCCACCATCACACACCTTCAACACTTCAACTCAGTAAAAACGATCGAACAACCAAGCGAAAAAAGGAACACAATTTAAAATTTAAAACTGATAAATTATCGCAACTCAGTAGCGAGTTTCGATGCGGAGCACTAAGCGATCGTGAATATAAATGAGTTCATCTTCTCCACATTTCCCATCTCTTTCTACGCCACCATCCGAATCTATCTTCGTCAGACCTCTCACCGTCTGGCTGGCTGGCTGGGTTCGGTTCCATCGTCTCGACGGCCGTTGTTATTATATTCCGAGGCAGACACAAGCTAATGTATTTCATTAGGCAGAACATTTTTCCTAGAGTGTCGTGAAATATTTCATCCCGAACTGATGCTGCGTGCTGATCGTGAGAACTTTGCTTATAATCCTGACGCGCGGTCCTCGCACGAATGGGGCGTTGCGCGAGGGGTTGGGTTGGGTGGGGTGGTGACCGGCTGGATGCTATTAGAGTGATGGATTGGAGCCGTTTCGATGATAAAATGTTTGACGAATACCAGTAGCAGCTGTCTGTTGTTTACGAAATATTTGATTGACCACTGGGCGCGAGATGATGGATGGGATTAGCATTGGTCCATTTTCTGAGAGCTTTGATGAGTGAGTGTAGACCGTAGAGTACCTATTTATACGGAATAGGCAGCTGGATTAGCTTATGTCAAGGAAGCAGTCGAATGTCCATATTCGATCCAGCTGCCATGAGAAGCAAAGTATCCCGCCGAGAGCATGTTTGTCCATGTCCACAGATCAACAATCACTATTCCTTTCCTTCAGCCCTCGGAATAGCATTCAAAGCCCCCCAAAAACCGCCGTTTGATTGCCATTGAAATGAGCTGATCCTTTATTTTGTGTGTTCAGTGACGTGTTGGGCTACGGAGACACATTTATGACGCATCTTGTAATCGCTCCAGACGTCATAAAGTGGTCCCCTTGACATGACAATACAGCAAATTAGCATTCCTGCCTTGTTCTTCGTTGCCGTCGAACGAACGTCGAAGGGTCCACCCAACCGAAGTAATAATCCACCGAGGGACGAACCCGGTTTACTTTTGATATTGCGACACCGATGACGGCGGCGGCGACAGAATGTATTCGCGAAAATGCGGTCGAAGGCCATCAAATTTTGATTACACATATTTGCCAAAACGAGCCAAAGGGACAAATGATGTCCCGCCATAAAAGTGGCCCAAATTTGATGGAAATTTAGCGCATTTAAGAGGAAATTTTACGACCTTACACGACCTACGATGGGGCGGCGACTGCGTACGGTAATGGCATCCATTCATTGGAAGGAATCATTTTGCATCCTGGCAGGAAATGCACGGCAAAGCCCTCGTCTCGTAGCTAATTAAATTGTTTAGAACGACTTGCAAAATTACTTCGGAGGCACGATAAATCTCCCTCTCACCAGCGGCAGCCACTCTTGCAAGATTTATGGCGATATTTGTCATTCAACATTCGGCGTCCTCGTCGTCGGCAATTGCTCTGCTTTGTCTCTTCATTGTAGCGGAGGTAATTTACAATCGACCACTAAATTTAACTATCATTTTCACTTCTTCTTCGAGCCGTTGCTAAAACAGCGCTAGGAGAGCAAACCTACCGGCTCCAAGCCGCCGGGGATCGAGAGATCTATTTGGCGTTCCATCTCGGTCAATGAGTAATAAAACACCCAGTACTGACTGAAGAATCAACCGCCGTTCGTTCCGTGACGCCAACTGGAGGGTCCTCCTCCTCGGCTAGTACCGGAGAGATCGGAGCCCAAATCCAAACGCGCCGCCCGAGCGGCTTCGAGTGTAAAAGTATTATTATACAACACACTTTGAAGATTTATTACGCTATTCCTGGACATTATTCACTCCGTCCGGCCAACCGATCGACCGACCGTCCGACCGACCGCCGGTTCTTTCTCCCGATCCGATCCTCTTGATCGTCCCAGACCGTTGCTGGGGGAGAGGGAGGCCTTTCACACTTGCATCACAGAGCCGATCGGTTCATGTCAGGCGGCTTATTGTGGCGTTTGTTTATTGAATTTATGATGATCAATATATTTGAGGTTATGTTATTATTACTTCTAACCACTTTTCGATTGCCGCCGCTTGATCCCAAGTCGGCGTTTGCGGGCGAATGAGTTGCGGAATCAATGGGGATTATGGAGAAGGCATCGCCATATTTCTTCCCCTTCTTTATGTTGTAAGCGCTTAGCGGAGCGATAAATTTTCACAAACTCTTACCCCGTGTGTGCACTCGGGGATGTCTTCATTAGGATCTATTTATCGACAATTTAGCTAAATTGTCATTACGTGCGGTGCGAGAAGTACTTTACGAGCGCATTATCGGCGCTGGGATTTCCCATGGGCATGGCTTTGGATGGCTTCGTTATTGGCGGGAGGACGATTCCGAATGAAGTGAGACATCTCGGCCTTGTTGTGTTATGGAATATATGGGAAGTTTTCAGATTATGATGCTGAAGGACGCTTGAAAAAGTCCCTTACCTTTCTGTCGACTATACACACTACCAAAATCTCGTGTAAATTTCTGTCCCTGAGACCGACACATGCAAGCGTCCTTTAGCGCATAAGAATGTGTTGAAAGAGATGAGAAAATAAATTCAATCGAACACATCTTATGTCGAATTGCGTATGTTTCAGTTTCAGGAGACATAATTTTACACGAAATCTTTCTTTACGTTCCCCGACTATTACATTCCCCGACTTTACGTTCCCGGAATATTTACAAACATGGATTAGGTCTCGTGTAAAATTCATAATTTCTAAGTGTGTAGGGTCAGCTGGACCGCGTTTTCTACGCCGTCTAGAGGAATCCACGAAAGAGTACTGTTGTTGATACATCCGTAATGCGATTTGAACTAGAGCTATGCAATTCTGCTCATTTTGAAGAGCGGATCTGAACCGATAACCTCATCGGAATAAATCGATTCATTTGACCAGCTCTTTTGATTTTGACAAAAGAATGCTTGCTTCTGACTGTAAAGCATGGTGGGGGATCGGTAATAGTCTGGAGTGCTATTTCCTGGCATAGAGTTGGTCCAATTGTCGTCGTAAAAGGCAAAATGAAGGCTGAGCACTACAGGACCATATTCGATGAGCAGGTATTTCAACTGTTGGTGACGTACACTACAAAGAATTGTCATTTTTAAATTACAACATGGTGCTTCCCATTATGCGATCTACATTTCCAGGGGGCAGCTGTGTCTTCCAGAATGACAACGCCCCAATACATTCAGCGAAGTGATTTCGATCACTTTGAGTGGCCTGCACAGTCACCGGAAATTAACATTGTTGAACCATTGTGGTCGGTATTGGAAACAAGGATTCGGAATGTTTAACAACCCCCTTCGTCCTTGAAGGAATTAGAGAATACTTTGATGGACGAATGGTGTGAAATACCCCTGGGCGTCATTCAAACCCTCTACAGCTCCATCCCCAGGCGGATTGAAGTCGTCCTGGAAGCGGATGGAGGACCATCTCGCTGCTAAAAAACCCCACTCTTCTCTATGCTCAATCGAATTAATTGCTTATCCGAACCAAAGCTAATTTAATTGATCCTCAGGAGTACCAGGAATCAGGATCAGGCTAGACAGTGGGTCTTATAGTCCATATTTTGTGGTAAAATCGTAATTGATTTTTATTACTGGTTCCACCATAAAATGTTCCGGAAGTGGCCAAAGCTCAGTGGTCCAGAATGCGAATTTAGCTAGAAAGATACAGTTTCAGCCTATGTTTGAAGTTTTGGAGCAAAATTGTTTTCGACGAAGTTGTTTCTTATAACAAGGCCCTTCTTTTGGTGTCAATTAAAACTAGGGTGGTCCTTATTTTCAGTGAAATCGTAAATCTAATTGTTTTATTTGCAGAAATAAAGGCATGCAACATTCAAAAAAGTTGTAGAATAAATAATTTCAAGCATTTTGATGACACAATTTTTTCTGTACCTTTTGATATGACCGTATAAGAGCATTTTTTCCTACGTAGCTTAGGGTGTCCCTGTAAAAATTCATTGTTTCGGTACACTTTTTTTATTTCAAATTTTTCAGAAAAGTTGTCTTCACATTGATTCTTGTAACTTTTACAACTTTTGGTGTGCCAAAATGTTCTCTTTTTTATGTCAAACAAAAGTTATTATGGTTTTTGTATAAGGCCTTTTAATAATGCTGATTTTTCTATTTGGGGCACACCAAAAAAAATATTTGGCAACAGCATTTAAAAGGATTTTTATTATTGCACATTCCGGTGGTTTCGGAAGAGGCCAATATGGTCAAGGATCCACTTTAAGTTTATGATAAGGTTTGCGATGAAAAATCAAAACGAAATAGCTGTCACATGATATTTTTTGAGTAAAATAAAGGGTTAACCGCATTCAGGACCTTTAACCGGAACCTGTTTCACGTAAATGACTATGTCTCAGTCAATTTATGGAAGATTCTTGTAATCGATAATTCATTCGCTTGGTAAATATTTTGTATTTCGTGTGTTTACTAAAAAAAAAATTTAGACAACAGCATCCTGTACCAAATCTCATCCAGGGCTGGCCAATGTCATTTTCAATGAAAAATGACCGACGATTTTTACCGAACTACGTTTGAAAATCTCATTGGGCGAGAAAACGGTGATGGAGATTTTCTTCTAAATCTCATGCATTTTTTCGTCATGGCAGCACGTGACAGTGTTTTGGTCATCGTTATTACAAACACATTAATTGGTATAATTGTAAATTTCATAACATGAAACAAAATCTCATGACTGCATGATGGTGAGAGAATGACAAGAAATCTCATGATAGTTCATTTCTTCTCGTGACAGTGAGATGGCCTGTTTTTTTCATTGTCAGTCACATGATGGCCGTGAGATTTACCAGCTCTGATCTCATCACAAATTCAACATGTGAGATAGTCTTTTCAAAACCCGGAACAACTCCGGTGTCCGGGAGCCATGGCCAATTATGTTGGCAATATATAAAACGGCATTCATTTTTCAGTCGAATGCTTTTTGGTGAAATTAAATCGGATAATATTTCATTTAACTTCCAGGTTGATCAAAAGTTTGCCTGTCCCAATCATTTTATCTGTCCCCTGTTTGCTATTGCAAGGGACCAATCTCATGCTCATTCTTTCCTTGCATTTCGTTTTCTTACATGGGAGGGAGAGGGTATCAGAATTATCTTTCGTAAGCATGAGTAAGTCATATGCAAACCAGACAAAAAGTCAATGTACGATCTTACGAATGTGGGAGTGAGGGCATTGTTAAATTTTACCAAATCTTCCAAGGTAGGAGAGAGGTTAAAAATCTTGCACCTGATCAAAAATTTCGTGCAGAAAGCCAACAAACGAGCTGATCTCCGTTCATTCAACGTTCAGAAAGCTCCAAACCACAATAAAAAACAGAATAGCACAGCAATAGCAATAGCAAGTAGCTTTCAAGCAGTGGAATGAAGTGCACATAAATAGCTGTCGCGGTGCATACAGTTAAATAGTTGTTTTTCCCACGGAAAATTCCGCAGAGACTAAGAACTGAAAGATAAAGTGGTTCGCTTTCGGAAAAGCTTCTGTGTAAGCTAAACTCGCCGTAGAATATTGCAGAAAAAGTGATTCTTTATCTCGAGTTTCTCTGTCATAATTCTATTTGTGCGGTATACAAAAGGCATACATTCATCAGTCGTTTACTTGCGTTGTATACGTTAAATCCCGCCATGGCAGAGAAACAAACACGATTACGCAATAACTCAGTCGTTAAGTCGGATGGTGATATGACCGTTGCGGATCTCGCGAGTCTTATGCAGACTCAACTGGCTAGCTATCAACAGACTGCAAAAGAAGACTTCAAAAAACTGGGAGCCTCTCTCACATCTCTAACATTACAGCTGAGTAAACTTCGGGATGACATTGCCTCGGATATGGAGAGACTACGAGAGGAGAATAAACGAACGTTTTCCACAATTTCATCTTCGATCGACAAGGCAAACAAACAGACATCGTTGGCACTGGATAGATCCACTCGTATGAACGACCTAGTAGTTAGTGGCATTCCGTTTGTGGATGGTGAAGACCTGCTATCGTTTTTTCATGCATGGTGTAGAACTTTTGGCTACGTTGAGAGCAATTTCCCACTGGTGGACATCCGTCGGCTATCAAAAGGAGCTATGTCTGCTGGCAACGTGTATATGATCTTGGTGCAGTTTGCAATCACCGTCCAGCGGAATGACTTTTACTCCCGGTATCTACGCTCTCGTTCCTTGTCACTCTCTGAGATAGGATTCTCAGTGAACAAACGAATCTACATCAATGAAAATTTGGGACCCAACATCAGATATTTACGGTCCAAGGCATTGCAGCTGAAGAAGGAAGGAAAGCTGAATGGGGTGTTCACGCGTGGAGGTATCTTGTTTGTAAAGAAAAGTGGCGAAGAGAAGGAGACTGCTGTATCGTCAGAGAGTGATTTTATGTAGCCGATCAGTTTAAACCCTTTCCTTACTAGCTTTTATAAATCCTTTCTCTCCTTTCCCCGTATCCTGTGTTTTCCTCTCCTAAAAGTTTGTTCGAGTTGCTGCTGTTGCTGCTGATGCTGTTAGTGCTTCTGGTGCTCTGCTGATGGTTTGCTCTGTTTTTGTTCAAATCTGGATCCTGCTGACTCTGGTGAAAAAATCTTTATTAGCTGTTGTTACTGTATGCGTCAATTTTTCAGTAGAATAGTTGTAATAGAAATGAAGAATGTAAATAATGTTTTCGAAGAAATGCTCGTATATAATTCCTCTATATTGCTGTGTCATCTTCTTATTTTCCTAATGGCTAATAATTCCAGTTCATACACTTCGACGAACTGGTGTATTCCTGGTACCGAAATGAAATCAGCGTTATTCAATGGAAAGCTTTCTGTATGCTGTGTGAATAGCCAAAGTATTTGTGCTCGTAAACTGTGTAAAATTGAGGAACTGCGCCAGATTATATCCATTAGTGATGTTGATATTGTATGTGTGAGTGAAACATGGTTGAGCGAGAGTATTACTGACTCCATCATAACTATCAATGGGTACAATATTGTTAGACATGATCGTGTTGGACGTTTGGGTGGTGGTGTACTAATTTACATTAAAAATACTCTTCCTTTCAATATTATTTCGAAATCAAACAACCAGACAGGAGCTACCAACACAGAATATATTACCATTGAGGTTGCCATTCAAAATGAATAACTGATGATAACTGCTTTTTACAATCCTCCTGAAATTGACTGTTCAAATACAATGGAGTACTTACTGTCTACTTATGGTTTTTCCTATAAGTATGTTTTCTTTATGGGCGATTTCAACACGAATCTGTTAAGTAGTCTTTCAGCTAAGTCTGCCAGACTTCGTAGCCTGATGACTACTCATTCCTAAACAGCTTAGGTAATGAACCCACGTTCTTTCACAGAAATGGAGCGTCGCAATTGGATTTAATCTTAACGAATGAACCATCAAAAGTGTTGAGATTTAGCCAAATTGAAGTACCTGTATTATCCAACCACGACTTAATTTTTGCATCCCTTGATTTCAGTTTCATACCTTCTCCCAAAATGATCGAATATCGTGATTACAATGCCATGCAAATTGATTCGTTGGTGGAAGCTTTTAATTCAGTTGACTGGAGTACTTTTTATCAAATTGATGACTCTAATTTGCAGTTGGAATTTTTGAACAATATTTTGACCTATCTTCATGACGCGTTTGTACCAGTCAGAATTGTTTCAAGTTATAAAAAGAAAAATCCTTGGTTCAATCCAATCATAAGTAGAGCCATCGTGAATCGTGATTTGCTATATAAAGAATGGAAAATCAATAATAATACCAATATATACATTGAGTTCAAAAAAGCTCGAAATCAGGTAAATAAGCTTATACGTAATGCAAAGCAAAGTTATTTTGCTTCTCGTCTCGACTCGAAAATGCCGAAAAAATTATGGAGAAATCTTAAAACGCTTGGAATTGGTCGAACGATGCCTGGAACAGCAAATAATTTCACTGCTGATCAGATAAACTGGACCATCAGTAATAATTTTGCTAGAAGTAATATTTCATTATCAGGTTCCATGAGTTCAAACGAACTGAATCACGATTCTTTTTATTACGATAGAATTAGTCAATTCGATGTTATTAAAGCTTTGAACTCTATTAATTCAAACGCTATTGGAGTCGACATGTTACCTGTGAAATTCTTAAAAGCAATTTGTCCTCTTTTGATTGAACTTTTAACACATTTATTCAATACTATTGTCACGACAAGTGTTTTTCCGGATGCTTGGAAGAAATCAAAAATTATTCCAATTAAGAAAAAATCTAGTTTAAACACGTTAGAAAACTTGCGGCCGATCAGCATTCTTTGCGCTTTATCTAAAGTATTTGAGAAGATTGTTAAAATGAACATTTGCGATTACATAAACAGAAATAATCTTTTAAACCAGTTTCAGTCTGGCTGTCGTAAAAAACACAGTACTAAAACGGCTATGCTGTAGATAATTGACGATATTGGTCTAGTACTTGACAGAGGCCGCCCAGTTGTTCTCATCCTATTGGATTTTTCAAAAGCATTTGACACTGTGTCACATGAAATGTTATACCATAAACTGAGATCAAATTTTGGGTTTTCCGTTCATGCTTCAAATTTGATTAGGTCTTATTTAAGCGAGCGAACACAGGCTGTTTTCAGTGATGGAGTGCTATCTCGATTTCTTCCTGTAACATCTGGTGTTCCCCAGGGCTCTATTCTGGGGCCAATTTTATTTTCTTTGTATATCAATGACCTCCCTGAAATAATAAAAAATTGCAAAATTCATCTTTTTGCTGATGATGTCCAACTATACTTTGATTGCGCAGGTAACTCTGTTGCTGAAATCTCTCAGAAAATTAATGATGATCTGAGGAGGGTCTTAGATTGGTCTATCAATAATATGCTTACCTTGAATTATAGGAAAACTAATGCTATTTTTATAACTAATGGTTCTTTTTAAGATTCTTTAAAACCATCACTGCTTTTTGACAACGATATCGTTGAATTTGTCGATAATGCCACAAGTTTGGGTATTCGCATCCAATCCAACTTCGGATGGGATAAATATGTATTATCGCAATGTGGCAAAATTTATGCTTGCTTACGTTTGCTCTACATTACTTCATCATTGCTCAGAACAGATATAAAGATAAAGTTATTCAAAAGTCTGATTTTTCCCTATTTTTTGGCATGTGATTTTATACTTGATGGTGTATCCGTTCTTACTTTTAATAAATTAAAGGTTGCACTAAATTCATGTGTGCGTTATGTATTTAATCTGAACAGGTTTTCAAGTGTTTCTCACCTGCAGCATCTTCTAATAGGATGTCCTTTGGAAAACTTTAGCAAGTTGCGTTGTTGTTTATTCTTGCATAGCCTCAATAATACGAAGCAACCTGGTTATCTACACAGCAAATTGCAAACAATGCAAAGCAATCGGTCCATAAAATTTATTTTGCCCAGACAACGAACGTCGAAGTACGGGAACTCATTTTTCGTGCGAGGTGTAGCTCACTGGAATTTTTTACCCAATAGTCTAACTAATGTCGATTCGTACACAGCATTTAAGAGGGGATGTACAGAGCATTTTAATTAAGTAGTTTTGTTTTTGTTTTTTTACTCAATTAGTTTATAATCGTTTATTGTTTTTGTGTGGCGCTTCTTCAAGAAAACCAATGTAACAATGAAAAGACATATGTCTTAAGTTACGAAATATAAATAAATAAATAAATAAATAAATAAAACATGTGCGCGTACACACAAATGTTGACCAAATCACACTGTTGCATCATGGACGATAAAACAGACGTAAAAGCGGGCTTTAAACGAATTCCCGGCAACCAGTATGTAACTGCGAAAGACAAGTTCGATGTTCAAGATTCTCTCAGGAAACAGCAAGTGTCTATGTTACCCCAAGAAATTCATGATTTGGTAGGGAATTTGTTCGTGTGGTAAACGGAGCAAGCCTTTTGTAACAACCGCAACTGTAAATGGTCAAGTATACACGAATGAATGCCTGAAAATCTCTCTCTTTGCCTTTCACACATAATGTTTTAATATTTTAAGTATATGTAAAAAAAGTTATCTTATATCGAGGTAAAATTATTTTATATTGAGTTATTCCTGTATTTAAACATCTCTTATTTTATCATAAGTTATTTCCTGCTATACATACTAATATGTGATATTTCATTAGGGTGGCCCACTTATTTTCCATTAGAAAGGTCCTTTTTGTGAAAATATAAACGAAAAATTTAAAACAATCCGAGTTTGAATGGGATATTGTTTTTTTTTCCTTCATTAATGTGGCTTTTAGAATCCTGAGCTAAATCGACACCATGAAAACAATAGTGTTTTAATACATCTTTTCTCAACGTAAGCTGTTGTCTACATTTGATTCGTGATTTCATTAGGGATGTTCACATATTTTCTATTAGAGTGGTTGATAAGTTCAATGGAATCGAGAAGACAATAATCTTTACACATCTCCTGTGTCATGGTTAGTAATTGTTAGCTTTAAATATTGATATTTCATCAGTGTTGTTGATTTTTTTCCACAAAAAGGGTCCTTTGAGTCGATAAATTCAAAAAAAAAATCATTGAAGACAAATTTATTTAAACGTTTCCTATACCATCGTAGGATACTGTTTACATATAACATATTTTATTCAACAGGTCTTAGCGTTTCAAGCTTCTTGCTTTCACAATTTGTTTATTGCTTGCTCTCAACTTAGTGTTCTAAGTGCACTTCCATAGTTATTAATTAAGAGCTTTCGATGTCCGGTTCTATTTTTGCATTAGCATGATTGTGTGGCAAGTACAATCATACCCTATTGCTCAGAGAGTCGAGAAATTTTCCTTAACGAAAAATTCCTTGACCAGACAGGGAATCGAACCCAGCCACCTCCAGCATGGTGTTGCTTTGTAGCTGTGCCTTTACCGACTGAGCTAACGGAGGCCCCGGTTAATAGGTCAATAGGTCTATTTCCTAAATATTGCATCAAGGTTTTATTATTCGCATTGTTTTAAACCATGATTCTTGATTGGCATGCAATATTATGTGTATCCCTAGTAGCACACTTGTTGCCAGTTAGTCAAAGTAACTGCAATGTTACACAATTAAGTTACAATCCATACCTCTTACGCCAAAGCCACGAATTCGAATCTCACCTCCGAACGGGCTATGAAAATACCCAAAAGAGGAATTTGAGTAACTACTACGGCAGAATAATCAGCTCAAGACTGAAAATCTCAATAATCAAGAAACAAAAACAAATCACAATCTAGTTGTTGAAACTAACTATAACAGAAATGTGTTGCATGGTATACGAGCCTGTGTTTGCTTGGCATGGAATCTGGTTAATATGACCCCCGTACTAAGATACCATGTAAAAGGCGCTGATAAGACCGGTAGTTTTCTATGGCCATGAGACGTGGACAATACTCGTGGAGGACTTGCAAGATCTTGAGTTAAAATGGAGTATGAAGAAGAAGAATGAATCACGCATTGGTGCCCCTCTAAGGCGAGCACATCTCAAAGTCGCTAGAATTGGCGGTGCATATTGTAACAACATTGTTACACTAACCTTACCTTACCAATCAGGCCAAGGCAATCGTAGCCTCTGCTGTACACCGAAGTTGTCTCCATTGTAATCGGTCCATGCTGTACCTCACCAGCCTCGCTGTCTACGGAGAGTCCGCAGGTCGCCTTCTACTTAATCGACCCACCTTGCTCGTTGCGCGCCTTTTCTTCTTCTTGTACCCGTCGGTTCGTTTTCGAGAACCATTTAAACAGGGCTGTCGTCCGACTCTCTGCTGGTGTCGTTATCGGCGGTAACCAATGAGCCCAGATACATGAATTCATCTACCGCATCGATTTCATCATCGTCGATCCGTACTCGTGGTGGGGCTAACATTGTCCTCTCGTGAGCCTCTTCCTTTCATGTATTTTGTTTTCAACGCATTAATCACAAGCCCAATCCTACCATCTTCAGCCTTAAGTCTGATGTACGTTTCCGCCATCGTCTCAAAGTTACGTGCAACGATATCAATGTCGTCGGTGAAGCCAAATTGTTGGACAGACTTCCTAAAGATCGATAAAAATAGAGTTTGCACCGGATCCAGCCGGAACAAGACGCAACGCTCCACAGCACGCAAGATGGCTGAACTAAGTGCAGCAGGAACTTGGAAATGTGAGACACATAAGGATCATGCAATAAATTTTCCTTAGATCTTACATCTTACAACAAACATTTTACAAATATACTTTCACACGCTGGCTATCTTGTCAAGATAAGCAAAAAAGGTAATTGGAATTAAATGGAACATACTAATTTTTCTTTTCATTTCTAATTACAGGTATTCCATTAAACGGCTCATACTTTCTAGGATTCAACAATTTTGGGTTATCAGCTGCTTCTTTACTTTTTCGATCAGCTCTTCTAGGATGAATGGTTGGAATACATCTAGAGTTCGAGGTTAAGAAAGTGCACTCTTTATTATTCGGAACCTCTGTGCTGTTCAGGCGGTCCACCTCTATTGGAAGTGCAGGTCATTGGAGACCTTTGCCGTACTGGTCCTACTTCCGAAACTTGGTGTAAGAGATATATTTGACCTCGTTGCTTACCTTCTTTGCAGGGGGCTTGAAATATCCGGTTTCCTGCAAATCGTTGTTGTTCAAGGTCAGATATGTCCCATCATTCATAACCACAGCCGCATCGCGCTTCCCCGGATTAATCTCCTCGCTCATTGTCTTTAGCCGCTGCTTCAATATAGTGGCTTCCCGAGCAGAAGACAACAACATATGAATACCTAATTTTGCTCTTGATAACTAGTCTTGGTATTAAAGAGCTCAGATTAAGAGGTAAAATACCTAAGCAAAATACCTAAGACTTGCAAGCAAAATATCTCTCGAATAACAAAACTTGTTATTTCGGATACCTGGGAATACTCGATCTATTTCTAACGGTCATTTTGGATCGATGCGATAGGAAGTCGGTAGAGAGCAAACAGCTAAAATGGGTGTGTGTCTATTGGGTGGCTGGATGCACTGAACCCGAACGGGTGGAAATAGGAAAACGCTAGAAGGAGAACGTACGTGTCTTTGGGATGAGTGACGATGGTGTTATCGAGTACGAGTGAGTGAAGTTTGATCATCCAATCCAACAAATTGCGCCAAGATCGGAATTCTAGAAAAAGGCCAACAAAGGCCGTACGCCCTGAGACCTGGAATCCAGAAGAGGTCTTGAGTACCCAGCCCGAAGGCTGCTGTTGGCTCAAAATCAGCAGCCTGGGTTTTTTTCCGGCGGTTCCTGTCTGGAACTAGGCCAAGAGATTCCAGGGTCAAAAAAGTAGGTCTTATAACACTCAGAGTCGATAAAGTAGATTTGCCAGATTCACGAATAAAGTTTTAAGTATCAGGAATTCAGCTCTTGGTTTTCACCCAATTTATTCATGATTTCATTGCGGCGGGAAAATAGTTTATGATATCATGAATATTGTTCATGGTGTATATTCATAACACAAAAAAAACAACGTATTCGTGAAATCATTACCTGTGTTTCTCGTTTAGAAGAACACATTATTCCCGTGCACTACCTTCGCATAACTTGTACGTCAGACAGACGTTTTCCATTTTTGGTTTCAATATAGTGATCTCAAAATAAGTGTCAAAATCTGTACCCCAATTAGTACAAATAATCAACAGAGCAATAATTGACTCGTTTGACACACCACAATCTGACTTCTGATTGCTTATTAAAATCTTCGCCCAATCACAAAACACACCATATCCGGTCATTACCAAAAATGTTTAGATTTATCCACGCGATAGGCCCCTAAGCAAGCCAGCCGAGCAGCAACGGCAATCGATACAAATGGCTGCGTTTAATGGTAAATACCGCCGAGTGAAAGAAATAAGAAATAATTAAAATAACCCCTCCAGAGTTCCAGAGCGCAGATCGACGCCGGCTCGTACTCGGCAGCCAACCACCGATCATGCTGCTCAGTGCGTTTCTCATGCGACGAGAGAAGACGACACCAACTCCGGAAAACAAATCACCCCAAGGACACACACGGGACGTCTGTCTAGGTGCGGCAGTTGCTACGTCGGGCGACATCGCGGCGATCGAGTCCCGCCCTGCGGAGTCCATTGAACGGTACTGCCACGGCAGCTGCCGCACCGAGACTTGGTACCTATCAATGACGTGCATGAGCTGTGTGCGTATATTTAATTATTTCATTTCGTCCGACCGAACTGGCCTCCGGCGATATTTATTCCGTTTTGCTTCTACCCGCCCCATCTCATCGGGCAACCGGAGAGAAGCTTATCGAACAAAACGCGAGGATCACGCACGAATCCATCCATGGATCACTGCGATCTTCTGCGTTGGTAATGCTCTGAGCTACATTGTGCTACTCCTGGCGGTGCGCTGCGTCGGTCGGAGAGTAGCAAAATGTGTAATAAATATATGACATTTCGAATGACAAATTAACGATAGTTAACGGGGGATTCTCAACTATACAGATGCCAGGGCGAGATAGTGCTGTAGGTGGATCACGATACCAAACGGTTGCGATGGTGCAAAAACCTCACGCACGGTATCAGGCGGCTTGATTTATTGCCGTTTCCAAAGCTTCACACTGAGCACCGACGAAATCAATCAGAGATGTTACCGAAGTCGAAAGTTCACAGTGAGCCTCAAACGGTTCTATAAAAACCAATTGGAAACGATCTTTACTCGTGATTAAATCCTCTGGCCTTCAACGGCATATCGTTCCCTAGCATTATCGCACTTAATATGGTTGCAACTCAAGCTTAAATATACATTTCAGCATTTTATTTGATAATTGCATAGAAGCGGATTCGCTCCCATTTTTTTTATCAATCGACTGGCATCTTTGTCGTATCATCGTTGCCATCCACCATTTCAGTAGTTAGTTCAGTTCGATTTCCACGGATCGGCCAGCCTTCCATCGTGAAATCCATCGTTCACCGATCATACCTACATGGTTTTGTTTTATGAGATCAGTACTAGAACTGGAGCTCACAGGGATCGCGTGAACCAGCAATTTGGAGCGAAATTAATAGCTACGGTTGTTCGTTTAATGATAATTCGATCTGTAAGAAGCGGTCTCTGTCTCGCTTCAGCTCTTTGTCTCACATATGTTGCCTGATTGTTGGGGTGGTGTTTTTCTTCTCTGCATGGCCTTGTGTATTTGGTAAGGAGCATGTATTATTATAATCAGTAGCAGAGCCATCTTACGGTGCTGTGTTTTTGTGTTGTTTTAGTGGTTGGAGAGTGAGGAAAGCTGTAAGATTAGGGTGACCAATTATAATCTGAACTTGAAAGCGTACAAAAGGAGAATTTCTGGATATGGTAATGTGGTATTATACATCAAACAGGGACAAGTCTGCATGCGCTCACTACATATTATGTGAGTTCAATAAATTCATCAATGCAACGGCTTGGTCGCAGCCAATTAGTCCGTCAACCAATCCTCCGTCAACAGTTATTTTTGTAGTAATTCAGAAAATGACAGAATTTTAACATTGTTAAATCTATTTCCATAATGATCAGTTCAACTTCATTATTCAAATTTTGGAACAAAATTTAAAAAAAATATCCAAGGCTTGAATAGGCGCAATATTTTCTCGTCAGGATAGGACACGTCAGATCGTCGCTCTGTCCTGAGTGTGGAGACGTAGAAGAAGTGCCGGAACATGCCATTTTTGAGTGTCCACGTTTTGATGCGGAGCGTAGAGAAATGAAGGTTGTTCGGGACGGCGTGGAGTCGACCGAATAATTTTCAGTGGGACGATTGAGTGCTGAGTGACGAGCAACGACCTACAATCACACGACACAAATCTACACCGTTAGTATTGCTTAGGACAGCACAGTGAACACACGAGCCAAACAGTGAGAACAAGCAAGACACAGCACAGTTAAATTGTTAAACCTTTGTTGGACAGGACAGAAGCACACGAATAGGATTAAAAATGTAAACACATAAATCACCTGAATTAAACTATTGTTAATTTACTTATTGTTACCATAAACCTAACGAATTAAAATGAATTACAGCTAAAAGCTAACTCAAACATAAAATAAACGAGTTTGCTCTACGGATGGTCCGAAAGATATCGCCTGTGCCAACAAAATCTTTTAGATTTTTATTATCAAAGGATCAATAGCTTTGAAACAATTGTTGTTCAATCGTTCTTCACCACCCGGTAGCAGTTGACCACAATGGCGACAAACACAATTGTTTGTACATGCGGTCGGCCAGTCACTGCTGATGATGAGTTGAAACGGTGCTGTGAGTGTTTGCGGACCATACATACCGCGTGTGCGGCGGTCGGCCGTTCGATTGTTGGGGATTGCGACGTGTGTGTTCGGTGCTTGGAGCGAAATCCTCCATCAGTACGATCGCTGTCGAGACGATCCACCACTTCTTCAGCCCAGGCGAAGATTCGTCTGGAATTGAAGCGTCTGGAAGAGGAGAAAGTAATCGAGGAAAGAGCGGCACAGGAGAAGACCCTGCGGGAAAAGGAATACCTCGCCAAAAGATACGAGCTTATGCAAGCTCAGCTGGAGGAAGGCGAAGAAGCAGCCAGTTTCGGAAGCCGTCGCTCATTGTCGAGCATCCAAAAGGTGCATCATTGGCTCCAGGACAAACCAAACGTGAACATAGACTCTGGCATCGGGCACAATGAAATCCCCGCCGGTTCTACATCGCGAACAGGTACAATTCCCAAGTCAATTCCATATGTACCCACGACAGTCGCTGCGGCCTCAACCCCGAAATCGGTGCATCAGGAGGAGCTTACCTTCGGGCTCAATCAGAGCCGTCTGCTGAGTCAGGGTGCATCGAGGAGACATTCTTCCATGGCGAACAGCGAACAACCAGCAGCACTGCGGAATCCAGTGCAGAATCCGTTGGAATGGAGTTTAACTTGGGATATGCCCAGAGTTCCTCAACCTTTACCAAAAGGGTAACTCGCGGTAGACTTAAATGAAATTCAGCGGAAGTTCTGTGGAGTGCTATTACGTCCATCAAACCCGAATCAATCAACCGATTTGGTTAATACGTCGTCAGCAAGCGAGCCAGTAATGCAGAGAGACCAACATACCGCTAGTATACGGCCAGAGCGAATGGTAGGTGCCACGACATCATCACGGTATGGGCCGGAGCCGATCCAGGGAGCTCTGGGATTGCCTTCAAGCGAGCGCAACGATGTGTTTGGTCTCGAATCATCCATGAAGCAGATGACAACAGCAATTACCTCGGTGAGTCAATCGTGCTCGAATTATATGTTACCACAAATAAGACCAAACGAATTGCAACACAATGTGACATTCAACACACCAAAGCTTTCTGCATTTATTGAGCACACTCCCTTCGTTGATACCGAACCATACGACCCCCTCATGATCCACGAAATATTGCATCTTCTTTCCACCCGATGCATAAAAGTACTCCATTTGTTCGCCCCACCTCAGCCCCTTCGTGCATTTTGCTGATCCTACACCTATATGGTCGTCTGGTCCTCCAATGTCGTCTCAAGTACGTACGGTGCAAAGCAATTCGGTACCAGCAGTGTCATCCGTTGCAGCCAGCCAAGGTCCAGCGATAACTCAGCCATCTTTCGAGTCTCGTTTTGCCACTGAACAACCAGCAGAAATGTGGATTAGTACTCCTACTTCCCGAACAACTCGCCGCCAGGCACGTCGTTCCCAGAGAACTTCCCGTCTTTTCGGGCGATCCTGCCGAGTGGCCGTTGTTCTTTAGTTGTTACCAGAACACGACTCAGCTATGCGGCTTCTCTCATGGGGAGAATTTGATGCGATTGCAGCGTAGTCTCAAAGGGAATGCCCTCGAATCTGTTAGAAGCCTTCTGCTGGAACCCTCGTCAGTGCCGATGATCATACGGACTCTTCAGACACTCTATGGGCGTCCCGATTTGATCATTAACTCTCTTCTACAAAAGGTACGCGGTACTCCGGCTCCAAAATCAGATAAATTGGAGACGTTGGTATCTTTGGGCTTGCTGCCAAAATCTCTGCGGGCATCTGCGTGCAGCGGGGCAACAGGCCCACTTTGCGAATCCAGCATTGCTACAAGAGTTAGTGAGTAAATTACCCGCCAATATTAAGCTAGATTGGGCGCTCTTTAAACAGAAATGTACATCTGTCGATCTTGGTGTATTCGGAGATTACATGGCTCAGTTGGTGGTTGCAGCTAGTGACGTTGTCCCTTTCCAATCGTCTGGCGAAGTTCGTGTACATCCAGAAAAACGAAGAGAGAAAGAGAATCTGTACGTGAATGCACACTCTGTTAGTAATCCAACGGAGAACATCTATAAGCGTAAACAAGGTAGCAGTTCCGAAAGTAAGCAGCAACAACCGAAACCATGCCCAATATGTGAGAAATCGGGACACAAAGTACGAGAATGCACTGTTTTCAAGGAGTACACTTTGGAGGATCGTTGGAAACGCGTACAGGACCGGTACCTATGCCGACGCTGTTTGGTAGCACATGGAAAATTCCCCTGTAAAGCACCGCCATGTAGCGTGCAAGGCTGTGAAGAGCGACACCACAAGCTGTTGCACCCAGGAAAGCCGCAATCAACAACTCCGAGGGCGACTGAAATAGTTAATTTCCATTTCGAACGAAAGGAGACTGTTCTTTTCCGCATAATTCCTGTTACGCTGTTCGGCAAGGATAAATCCATACAAACTTTTGCGTTTCTGGATGAAGGGTCTTCTTCTACATTGGTCGAAGCTCATATCGCACGTGAGTTGGGAGTCAAAGGGATTGTTCATCCGCTCTGCTTGCAATGGACTAGCGACGTGGAACGTTGTGAGGATAACTCGCAATTGGTTCGACTTGAAATTTCAGGTCGAGGATCTTTGAAACGGTACGTACTGAACACCGTTCACACCGTAGACAAATTGTGCCTTCCCAAACAAAGTCTACCTTTCGACAGTTTGTCCAAACAGTTTCCATATCTCCGTGGTCTGCCTGTTGAGGAATATTGTGAAGCAACACCGACCATTCTTATTGGTCTGAATAATATGCACCTGAAAATTCCGCTTAAAATTCGGGAAGGTAAAGCCGACCAACCGGCTGCAACCAAAACCAGGTTGGGATGGACAGTGTATGGCCGAATTTCCGGTGAAGGTACCCTGTTAAACCAATGTCAACTGCATCTGTACAAAGAAACATGTAGTTCCGATGAAAAGTTGCACAGTCTTGTGAAGGACTTTTTCTCGGTTGAAAGCGTAGGGGTGGCTGTTGTTCCTATGCTGGAAGGATCCGACGAAAAGCGATCCAGGAAGATTCTGGAAGATACGACGAGTCGTCTTCCTTCAGGACGATTCCAAACAGGACTTTTGTGGAGATATGACCACGTTGAGTTTCCGGATAGCAGACCGATGGCAGAGCAAAGGCTTCGATCGTTGGAACGTCGGCTAGTACGGAACCCTGATCTGTATGAGAATGTGAAGAAGCAGCTAATCGATTACGTGCGCAAAGGGTACGCCCACAAAATAACACAGGAAGAGATGCTCGGTTCAGACCCCAATAAAGTGTGGTACTTACCACTGGGAGCCGTGGTGAACCCCAAGAAGCCTAACAAAGTTCGTTTAGTTTGGGATGCAGCGGCAACTGTGCAAGGACAATCTCTAAATTCTGCTCTACTTGTGGGACCTGATCTGTTGACACCCCTTCCATCTGTTCTGTCTCGATATCGTCAACGCCAAATTGCAATTAGCGGCGACGTTAAAGAGATGTTCCACCAGTTCGAAATCAGACCGGAAGACAAGCAGGCACTACGGTTCCTGTTTCGAGATTGTTCGTCGAAGGACCCGGACGTATATGTGATGGACGTTGGAATTTTCGGCGTGACATGTTCGCCTGCTGCTGCCCAGTATATTAAGAACCAAAATGCGAAGGATTTCGAAGCTGAATAACCCAAGGCGGCTGCCGCTATCATCCACAACCATTATGTGGATGACTATTTGGATAGTCTGGATACGATCGAGGAAGCTATGGATCTCGCGCTGCAGGTGAAGACAGTTTACGCTAAGGCTGGTTTCCACATACGGAACTGGATGTCCAGCTCTGAAGAAGTTCTCGCACGGGTCGGGGATTCAGCAGGAGAATCAGTGAAATGCTTCAAGGCGCATACGTCTGCAACTTCGGAACGTGTTCTTGGAATGAGCTGGTTGCCAGATACGGATGAATTTGCATTCAACGGACTCTTTCGGAAGGAACTGGTGTTATTACTACAGGGAAATGTCATACCGACGAAAAGACAGTTGCTTCAAGTGGTAATGAGCATTTTCGATCCACTAGGATTGGTGTCGCTAGTCGTTGTGCACGGCAAAATCCTCATTCAAAATGTTTGGCGGGCCCACATCGACTGGGATGGAGAAATTAACGACGATTTGTTCAACGAATGGCGTCGATGGATCCATCTACTGGAACAACTGGACACCATCCGATTACCTAGGTGTTATTTCCCAGGATATCTTCCAGAAAGCTTCCAAACCCTGGAGTTGCATCTATTTGTGGATGCCAGCGAGGAAGCATGCGTAGCAGTTGCATTTTTCCGGATTGTTGACCAAGGCCAAGTGCGATGCGTCCTAGTATCGTCAAAAACTAAGGTTGCGCCGCTGAAGCCGCTGTCAGTTCCCCGTCTTGAGTTGCAAGCAGCCCTATTAGGAAGCAGATTGGCGAAGTCTGTAGTGGATAATCACTCTCTACGGATCAATCAACGATGTTTTTGGAGTGATTCCACCACTGTTCTTTCCTGGCTGCGGTCCGACCAACGGAAGTATCGACAATTCGTGGCGTGTCGTGTATCTGAAATCTTAGATTCATCGGTGGCTGAGGAATGGCGATACGTTCCCTCACGGTTAAATGTGGCTGACGATGCCACAAAGTGGAAGGAAGGGCTCAGAATCGATCGCAGCCACCGATGGTTCTGTGGACCAAACTTTTTATACGAACCCTCAGACCAGTGGCCACAACAGAAAGCGGACCATGCGGAGGAACCAACAGCGGAGGAACTTCGACCTGTACACGTCCATCGACAAGGAACAACGGAACAGTTGGTGGAATTTTGTCGATTTTCAAAATGGGAACGCTGTCTGCGAGCAGTCGGCTACGCTCATCGTTTTATCGAGCATTTGAAGAGGAAACGTCGTAGAGAAAAACCAATGTCTCCTTCTTCCTTGATCGCGAGGAACTTCAACGCGCAGAGCGTACGATTTTCCGGTTAGCGCAGCTCGAAGCCTTTGCCGAAGAAGTAACCATCATGCAGGAGAATCAAAAGCATCCACTCGATCATCATCAACGTCTCGAGAAAACTAGCAAGCTCTACAAGGTATCACCTTTTTTGGACGATCACGGTGTAATTAGAATGGAAGGCAGAATTGTCGGTTTCCCAGAAGCCTCTTTTGACTTCAAGTATCCCACAGTGCTACCGAAGAACCACTCCATCACCCGGCTCATCGTTGACTGGTACCATCGGCGATTCAACCACAGCAATGGAGAGACGGCAGTCAACGAAATGCGGCAGAAGTTTCATTTGTCGGAGATGAGAGTAGCATTCAAAAAAGCTCGCAAGAGCTGTCAGTGGTGCAAAGTACGCAACGCGAGACCAGCTGCTCCAAGAATGGCACCGCTACCAGAGGCACGAGTTACTCCAAATATCAAGCCATTCAGCTTCGTCGGCATCGACTACTTCGGACCGCTTTTGATCGTGCAAGGTCGAAACGAAATCAAGCGATGGGTTGCTCTCTTCACCTGTTTGACCATCAGGGCAATCCATCTGGAAATTGTGACCAGCCTAACAACGGAATGCTGCAAGATGGCGATAAGAAGATTTATTGCACGAAGGGGGGCACCTTCGGAGATCTACAGCGATAGGGGAACGTTCATTAATTACGTTACGCAAAAATTGACTTTTTATGACCCCCCCTCCCCCCTTGTCACGTTTTTTGTATGGACCTTCAAATTTTTTTGTATGGATCGTCACGTTTTCTCAAATCCCCCCTCCCCTCCTACTGCGTGACATAATTAATGAACCTTCCCTAGGGGAACAAATTTCGTCGGAGTCAGTGGTGAAATACGAGAGCAACTAAGAAGTATCAACCAAGAAATGGCTGCAACGTTCACTAACACCATCACACAATGGCGCTTCAATCCACCAGCTGCGCCACATATGGGGGGTCTTGGGAACGTATGGTTCGGTCGGTCAAGTGTGCTTTGGCTTCTCTATCTGTCGAACGTAAGCCTACCGAAGAAACGTTAGTCACATTGTTGGTCGAGGCAGAATCGTTGGTGAACTCGAGACCGTTGACTCACATGCCGCTCGAGACGGCAGAACATGAGGCTCTAACGCCAAATTGCTTCCTCATGCTGAGCACGAGCAGGGTAAATCAAGTTCCTACCCAACTGGTCGACGATAAGGTGACTCTTCGATCAAGCTGGGTCCTATATCAACGCCTGCTGGACCAGTTTTGGACGCGCTGGGTGAAGGAATACCTTCCCACCATCACCAAACGGACCAAATGGTTCATAGACACCAAACCGGTTTCGGCCGGTGATCTAGTGATGATAGTAGAAGATCGGCTCAGGAACGGATGGATCAGAGGTCTAGTTCTTCGTGTGTTCCCAGGACGGGATGGCAGATGTCGCAGCGCTAATGTGAAAACTTCAACTGGAGTTTTTCGACGTCCTGTTGCAAAGCTGGCCGTCCTCGAAGTAGCTGATAATGCTCCACAAAACACGGAGCAATACGGGTCGGGGAATGTTCGGGACGGCGTGGAGTCGACCGAATAATTTTCAGTGGGACGATTGAGTGCTGAGTGACGAGCAACGACCTACAATCACACGACACAAATCTACACCGTTAGTATTGCTTAGGACAGCACAGTGAACACACGAGCCAAACAGTGAGAACAAGCAAGACACAGCACAGTTAAATTGTTAAACCTTTGTTGGACAGGACAGAAGCACACGAATAGGATTAAAAATGTAAGCACATAAATCACCTGAATTAAACTATTGTTAATTTACTTATTGTTACCATAAACCTAACGAATTAAAATGAATTACAGCTAAAAGCTAACTCAAACATAAAATAAACGAGTTTGCTCTACGGATGGTCCGAAAGATATCGCCTGTGCCAACAAAGGTTGTCAGTGGTGAAGACGTCAATCTGGAAAACATCGTGGACAGGAACAGTAAATGAACAATTTAGTGAAGAGGCAGTTCAAATCGTGTGCGAAAAGTTAGTGAGGGAGTAGACTAGATCCACCGCAAGGGACTATCCGAATAGAGCGTGAAAAGCTGGAGGGCCATATGGCTCACTATCGCTTAATAGCATCAGTTAAAGTAAGTTAATAATAGTTTGGTGAAGAGACAGTTCAAGTCGAGCCCAAAAAGTTTGGGCGCAACGTGGCTAACGGTCGGTTTTCGATGGAATTGACTGCTCCGGGGAGCTCCCTGGCGGAGTAGGCTAGATCCCACGTCGGGGATCAGACCGAATAGTTCGAGTGTAACGTAGCATCGGTGATCAGTGGTAATTTGCCTCGGTATCACGCGACGCATCGACCCTGTGCCCGCGAAAAAGTCCGCACTGTGCGGGAGAAATCGCACTCGAAAGCGCCTGAAAAGTGTTCTCCAGGCTAGCAGAAATCGAGTACATTGTGGAAGTAATATTTTTCGTTGCTAAAAACTTTGGAAAAGTGGTAAAAACATATTTTTTTGCTTGGTTCTCAGCCTCCATTAGCAGTGAAGAGGAGTTTTCTTGCTGAATTTTTTTTCGCTCAACCGTTTCCTCTCGCGCAGAACTGATAGCTTTCTCTCTCTGCTCTGCTCTGTCGCTCGCGTTTGCACTTTCTGGGAGAAGCGCAGTGGTGTTGGTGTGAGTTTGGAGGATTGGATTTTTGCTTTTATTTGCCCATGGATGTGATTCATCAAAACGAGGTAATTGGTTGTGTGTGTGTGTGTGTGTGTGTGTGTGTGTGTGTGTGTGTGTGTGTGTGTGTGTGTGTGTGTGTGTGTGTGTGTGTGTGTGTGTGTGTGTGTGTGTGTGTGTGTGTGTGTGTGTGTGTGTGTTGGCAGTAGTTTGCATCGCATCAGCGGCAACAACAACAACAACGGTATTATCTAGTGTGCGGATTACTAGTGTGCGGATTACTAGTGTGCGTGTGCAATTGATTCCGGTGAGCTGCAGTTAGAAGAGTGTTGCGTGTCGCGGAATCGCACCGTGCTTGCGATTCATCCAAAAAACGGTATACAATCAATTGCGCTGTTGTGTGTTGGTGATTTTTCCTCAAACGATCTCAGGTTCAAAGTGTCATTGATCGCGGGTATTGTGGCTGAAGATAGTATGTATTGTTTAGCAACGGTGTAAAGTTAGAGGCCATAAGCGAGTTTAATTTTCTTATTGATAAGGTTTCCTGCAACCAAGTGTCAATATCTAGAATGAGATTTTAGAGGAAAATACCACAACCGTGCCAAAGTGAATTTTGATTTTTCGATGTGCAGGTTTAGTTTGTGAATTAATCAGTGCAAGAAGAATGTATTATACACAGATATCATGTTACTACCAGAATGTTTCCGACAAGTCTGCGACGGCCGGGTTGATGTGGACGAATGCCGACGGCGGGAGCTGCGGGTCCATCTAGGATATCGAGGAGAGCTGGTTTGCAAAGCAACAAATAATTTATTTCTACCATATTTTGAAGACAATATCTCAAAAACATATTTAGGTCGTGAAACAAATAAACAAACATATTTATGTCTTGAATATAAAGTGATAGTAACAAAAGCGTCAAAATTATTGATTTGAATTTTTTTCAAAATCTGTTCTATTTATTAGTATAAATTAAAAGCTCTTTATTCAATAACTTAGCTCAACTTAATGGTTGTAGTTTTATTCAATATTTGCTTGCTTTTTCATTTATTGTGTAAGGACGCGAGGAAGGTTGAGAGGATTGCTACCATCACTTTAAATTTCAATTTACGAGGATATAATAATGCAATAAGTGGTAGATTGTTTTCGGTAAGTGAACGGCTGGAAGTGCATTGACTTACTGTAGCTGCTTTTTACATAGTCAAGTAATTTAATTTTTATTGTGTAAAATTCCATGTAAATTATTCAAGTTGAAATTTGTATATATAGCAATTGGATCTTCCATGATGTCCTTCTATATGAGAAGAGTGAGACCTTGTAAAAACCAGCACAGTATATGCAGTTAAGTTCTTGGTCCATTCATTTTGGATCAGTCTATAAAAGCAAATGAGTCCTATACGAATAACATGCAGTGCAAGATGCGTTGGAAAGTAGTAATCCTTGATTTTATGATGCAACATAGAGACTGATATGCTTTTATGGTAAGTTATTTGAATTGTAATTTTTTTTAGTGAAATCCTTCCTCATTTTATTGCCCACAACTATTTTATTAGAAACAGTAGAAATTTGCAATATCCCAGTATATTTACTAGTGCAAATAAAAACAAAAATAAATGTGTTAATTAAATCTAAAGTTCAGTATAGCCGTGAATTTTGTTTTATCTTAACTTCTTTTTTTATAAATCATTTATGCTAAAAATTTCCACTGTTCCTTTAACAACTATATAACGGGGATTCCCTAGGGGGGTAGCCTAAGGCAGTCGAAGGATTTGTTGACTGGACAAGGGTTCGTGGAGTCGCCAGTCCCTTGTCATGCGAAGACACGCGGCTTTCTGGCCGTAGTCTTCCGAAGGTCCTCACTGAGATCGGCTGACCCGGCTACAAGAAGTCATCACGTAGGCTATTCTCTTATAACAACCTGCTGAGAATAGTCCTGCAGCCATAGGTAATCCTTGCACTGATGGTGGGTTCTTATCACACATCGCATCACATCACGTAGCATCGGTGATAGTTCGTCTAGGCGTCTGCAAACCGGACCATCGTAGGGACTGCGAGAATGCGTCCAGAGGCCCTACAAACACCCACCCCTCCTCTGCCAGTTCACGAGGTTCACTAGGATTGCTAAGGGCCCTCCTCACCCACGTGTGCCAACCGGCACATTAGGATCAAAGCCAATGAGATCGTAATTTACGGCATACTGGTCCCAACATCAAATGGATGGATCAACATGGATCAACAGATGGGACTTGTCGCGAAGGGCTGGTAGTCGGGCTATTCTGTTTCCTCAGTATGGAAGAGTGGCACCTTCCAGAAATGGCAAGTTGACTAATGGTGTGGCTGCCTCCGTCCCGATAAAACCTTGGCAGGCCTCTGGATACGATCGGAGCTTGTCACCTTAAGTGGTGGGTATAACCGCAAGTACCAGCAGCAGCAAGTCGCAGAGGTTCTTGACCTAGATGTTCATCCCGCAACGCAGCAGTAGCACAACTCGAGAGGACAGTGGGAACGACGCGATGGAGGTTGTCAAACACCGGAACGACGAACTCATTGACAAGGAAACGACCACAACGAAACGTCCACAAAGAAATCAAGGAGAATTGGCCGTGATTGCAGCCGTTCGCGAACAGGACGCACTGAGGATAAGAGCAGAGACTGCCGAAATGGTTTTAGAGGGCACCAAAGACGCAACGGAGGAGACAACGGTTGAAACACTGAAGACGCCGAAGTAACCCCAGAATCCACGCTCGGAGAAATTAAAAATAGATACACCAGGAGAGGAAAGGGAGCTGAAAAAGCACAAAAATGACGGAGAAAAGGAAGGCGTATGGTGCCCTGCGGGCAACCTGAAAGACAAAAGGAAGAAAAATCAGCTGCAAGTAAAAACGTCACGAGAGAAACAAAAGCTGATGCCTAGGCCTCGTCTGGAGTGAAGTAAAGGCGATGCTCTAATTGTTGAGGTGGAACGACGTACACTGAACTCCTCCAAAGAGGAGGAGAAAACCAGGCGCACCCAGAAACTTGAGATGCTTTTTGAACTGAAGAAGGTCCTGCCATCAAAAGCATAGCATTCAAGACGTTCGTCGAAAAGTGTCTTGGCGAACATGCGATAGTTAGAGCTCTCTCACAGGAGATTGTGATCGAGTGCAAGGATCTTGATGAGATCACAACGGAAAACGAGCTGATGAGGGCGCTGAAAGGACACTGCAACCATGGAGATGCACCAATAATAATTCAGTTGATAAAGGTGTAAGGGGGCACTCGAGTTCCCAAGGAATTGGAGAGATGCTTTAAGTGCATGGGTTTTGTCACCAGCCGAGGGACGGCAAAGGTCCTGACAGATCTGATCTGTGCAGGAAATGCTGGAAGAATGCCCAAACCAAACAGCTTTATGTAGCTTTATTAAAGTTTTATGAAAGCCACTGGAAAACAATTTGGTTTTATTATGATACCAGTAGATGCCAATAGGTTTTATATCTTAGTCAGGTTCATGAGTACCTACACAGCTTCTTTACAGTGATCTGCCATCCTTGGCTTCTAAAATTCCTTTTACTCCTATCAAAGGTTTTATTTTGACTTTATGAACACGTAAAATGCTGTTTTGAAATGCCGTTTTAGGACTTATTCATATTATCTTATTATGGTCAGTTGAAAAGCATTTTTAAACCATTTTGCCTCCAGTAAATGCAGTAAATGGCTAATTGGCATTGAGGGAAGTCACCAAATGACCAAATAGTTTTATATTAACCATTGCGAAGATAAATTGGCTTTTTTGGCTTAACTGTCATTTCTTCCAATTGCCATATTGGAATATAAGAAATCATTGAAATTTGGAAAAATAAATTCAACAATTATTAAAGGTAATGCAAACTGTATTTCAAAGACCAATTTTGGCGTTCTTTTAGATAACCTGATTGAATTTGATCAAATTTCAAGAAATGCATGATTAATTTATCGGATCCATTTGTTTCAATTTTGTTTTTGTTGTTGTTAACTAGCATAATTTCTGAGCCGCATTAATTTTCAGCTTCTATCATGCCAATATTCACCATAAAATTAAATACGCATATGATTTGGAGCATGATACTCTATATAAAACTTAATGCTTAAAAATGAATGTTTTGGATATTTTGCTATCGAACAAAATTTCCCGCAACACTAGAGCTTTTTTCACAGATATTATTTACTGCTAGATGAATCAGAAGAGCAAAGAACCGAACAAAGCAGAATGACAAAAATCAACCACGATATCACAGAGAAGTTTGACAGCTGTGGCCATTTGGTCCTATACTGGTTTTGATGGCAGCCAATAGGTTTTATGAATGTTCTCAAGTGGTCATAACATCTCTCACTAGAACCTTTTCAAAATCTAAATGGTCTTATACAGGTTTTATCAATTTGTTTTCATAACCGTCTATAGAGTGGGCCACTTAGTACACATTTCGGCTTTAAAGATGCATAGAAGAGGTTTGAAGTTTTGAATGTAGTTTTATCAACAAAACCGGGAGGAGTGCTATATGGTTGGAATAAAACTAAAATTGTTACTTGGAAAAGAAACCGAGATGCATGCTTTGCAAAAGGAGGACGGTAATAATCACATGACGGGAGGCTACAGATGCCGGGAGACTACAGCAGGTCGGCAGTAATACAGGTAACCCAAATAAAAAGAGAGCGACGATGGCTGCGATACATGTGATGGGCAGATTCCCCAGATTCCAGAAAGTAGTGTCCAGTTCATGCAAAAGGTTTGTGATCGTCAAAATCAACGGGATCTTGACTTCAAGGTGGACTGTTACACTGTTGAACAAAGGTACCGCCAGCACTTTTCGCAAGGATGGTCGGGAATCCGTCATCGATGTTACCTTATGTAGTCCGTCACTGATGACAAACATGAACTGGAGAGTGTGTGAGGAGTATACCCATAGCGACCATCTGGAAATTCGGTTTACCACTGGCCATCAATATCTTGTCGCAATACGAAGGACAAATAGTTGCGAGCGGAAATGGAAAACAAAGGTTCGACAAGGAAGTCTTTGTCCACAACAAATTCTCGAGCCGACGCGAGCAGACAAATACGTTAGAAAGAGCGTACGAGGCAACCATATCGAGGGAAAAGCGGTACCCAACTTTTTGGTGGAATTAGCAATGTCTCAGAGCCAAAAGACGTGTCCAGAGAGATAAGACCGCCGCAGACAGAGAGGTGCTCAGAGTGGTGTTCCGAGCGATCACAGCCGAATTAAAACGAGAGATAAGACTGAGTAAGATGAATTGTTATAAGGAGCTGTGCCGAGTCGCTGATGCTAATCCCTGGGGCGAAGCGTATTGTATTGTTATGGCGAAGATCAAAGGCCCATCAATGACTGCAGAACTATGTCCAGCTAAACTGAAAATTATCGTAGATGGACTTTTCCAGCCGCACGATGCAACGACGTGGCCACGTACACTGTACGGCGAGGAAGAGGGAATTAATGTTGAGGGCATGCAAGTCTCGAACGTGGAGCTCGTGGCATTGGCAAAAGGCATTGGCGTAGCCAGGATTTCAAACAGGGAAGGGCGAGCTTATTTTTTTAGAGACAGAGAGAGAGAGAGAGAGAGAATTACATCCGTTTTGTTTTGTGGTTTGTTTCTTTTAATTACATGCTGTAAATTTTAAAAAACTTTTCCTATGTCCATTTATGGTACTTCTAGATAAAAAATTTATCAAATCACTGCTTTAAACTGAATCCTAGAGGGTTTGAGCTGTTTAGTGAAATACTTGTAGCTGGAAATTAGAAGAAAAATTAGTATTTTCCATTTAATTCCATGGTATACGAAATACGGGTATCTGTCAAGATAAGCAAAGATAGTTGGAATTAATTGGAAAATACTAATTTTTCTTCTAATTTCTAGTTGCTTTAAACTGCTAAAAATTTGCAAAAACCGTGTGCAATTCACACATTGTGCACTAAATTCACCAGCACAGCAACTTTATCGAAATCAAATTTGGAATGAGAAGTAATGAACATCAACATTGATAGTAGCTTTCTTCTTAGTTTATACGAGTATTCTTGACTTGTAGTAATATGTATTTGATTGAGGAATTTCCTAGCAATGAACCTATTCCGTTATTCTTGTGTTATGCCATTGTCATGCAAAATAGTACCAAGTGCTTATGTATGGATTTTTTCCGGTGATCCGTTTTGTTATGAAGGTTCTTCTGTTTATAAACACGCGCAGAACCTTCCCTTATTCTTCCGGTCTTCTTCTATGCTCTACTCCAATTGCTTGTCGATCTGCCAAATTTGGAAGACGTCTGCTTTAATTTATCTCAAATTATAATAATCCGTCCAATACATCACAAAACATTGCGATTGCTTGAGCGGATTAGAGATAATGAAATCATTTTGTATGAGACCAAGTCTCTTTCGGTTGGTATTAAACCGATGACCATAGACATCAACACATCAAAACATGGAGTTGCCAGAAGGTAGAAATGCATCTTCGGACTCTTATTTTTACGAAATCCTTCAATTGGAATTTTCAATGGATTAGCATAAATTATTCTTTAGAAACTTCAATTTGATTGATACAGATATTAGTTACAGTAGTGCAATAGATTTTAGGATACAGTAGTATAAATTGAAAGTTACAAAAAAAGAGTTTGGTTCAAGCATCGGCTGTGAAAGGTTGTTACGATGCTTTATAACACACTATTTTCCTATCGGGAATGGCGCGTTTCGTTTTGTTTCGTTTATCTAAAATTCGGTAATACGAGTGATCGAGTGAGCACAGTAAGAAAACAACAAAGCGTCTCTCAAGCGTTAATAAAATTAACTATGTTTTCCTAACGAAACACCACCATCGCACTTTCTGAGTGACTCCAATAGCATCCTTATTATTGGTTTAACTCGATTCAATTCAGAAATCGGTACTAATATTTAGATATTTTACTAAACTGAGCGTGAATTAAGCACCATATTACTAAACTGAGCGTGTTGCCACCCAATCTTGTAATCCAACATCCCTGTGATTTCTCGTAAAGTGCGCCGGTGGTCTCGGTTTCCAGTAAAACATCCAAATAAACGTCAACACATTCCTAGCTTTTCCTTATTTGACCTGCATTCGGGGGAGGCCAGCGCCGGTGTTGCCTTAGTTTCGAATCACCAGTTTTACACATTCAGTATGTATGCATCATCTGTTGATCCTCTGTGTAATAATAGCTGATCTGGCAGTAACGGAGTAACAACTTCGGGCGGTCAATCATGCTCATTATCCTGCTTATGCTCATAAAAACGGATAAATTCTTAGAATAGGATAAGGCAACAGCATATTCACGCTCTGACTAACTTGCTGTCTTGCTTTCTCACACGCTGCATCAATCTGTAAGATATTTTCAAAAAAAATCATGGTTGTCAACTTCTTACGCTTTTTAGCTTCAACTTGTTACAAAAGCGAGGCAACTTTGCGTAATTTGGCTTTTTCATTTAGGCAGAGGAGCAATCTGACAAACATCCCAAGCAACACAAAACCGTCATTTTTGGTTACAGAAACTTGATTGTGACTTAACTGAGTAGAATTTGAGTAACATCTACTGTATTGCAACAAGTTACCTTGCAACCAGCTGGGGATAAAAAATAAACAATAAAAATTGAAACAAATAATAAAATTCTAAAAATAAAATCGAAACTTAGGGGGGAGCAACGGCCCCACCCTGCCCCGCTCTGGCTACGCCTATGGCAAAAGGGCTTAAGGTGAAGAAGGCACCCGGACTGTATGGAATCCCTAACTTGGATCTGAAATCAGCGATTCAGGCATTCCCGGTAATGATCAGGGATGTGCTTAAGAAATGTCTAGACGAAGGTCATTTCTAGGACAAATGGAAAATACAGCAGTTAGTGTACAGGGAATCCACCACCGTATGACCAATATGCCTGTTGGATACGCTCGGAAACTCCAGAAAAAGATCATCTTCAACAGGCTGACGAAATCTACCGAGAGCGAGCACGGGTTACAGAGGATGCAATTCGGTATCCGGGAAGGGAAGTCTACGGTGAACGCCATTCGGTTAGTGGACGAGACAGCCGTAAAGGCGTCCGAGCAGAAACGGAAAGGCGCTTTTGTTACGATCGACGTTAAAAACGCCTTCAACAGTGCCGAAGGAGTCGCTGCATCAGCATGAGGGTCCCTGATTGCCTGTGCAGAATTCTGAAGAGTTACTTCCAAAACCGGATGCTGAAATCGGTGAACAATACGGCGGGAGCTCCGCAAGGCTCCAATCTTGGCCCAACAATTTGAAACGAGATGTACAACGAGGTACTGACGATGAAACTGCTTAAAGGCTTAGTGATCGTTGACATAATAGGATGACATCGTATTATCAGTGAAAGGCGGAACACTGGAAAATCTCCATATGGCAACCGAGGCAATCGGCATAATTGAAAACTGGAAAAAGGGGTCGAAGCTGCAGAAAGTCCACCACAAAACGAAGGTTATGATGGTGATCAACTACAAAGCGGTGCAGCCGGACAGAAATCGTCGTCGGCGGGCGGATGTGATGATCGACGACCAGCTGAATTTCGACAGCCACAACGACTTAGTAATTTCAAGTAATTTCTTAGTGTGTATTTAGGGGTGTCCCGATTTTGTTGCGAACCAGCCCTACTATACTGAAGACCATTATTTATGATTCGGCTAAACCACTGTCCACTTAAATTGCGTCTCGCTTCGAAAAGTTTTAAGAGTCTTTTTCGGGCTCCGCTTGACGATGGCCCAAAATTTTTTGACTGGGTGGAGCTCTGGCGTGTTTGGAGGGATCTTGTGCATCACCTACTTGTTTTTGACAGCACACAAAAAAAAAAGTGGTGGCCATCTTTTTTCTTCCGGTAGCCGAATAAAACACCTGTCAAGGTAATTGTTTGAAGTCAGTCTTGACGTAGGTTTCGCCGTCCCTTATCGTGCAGTCAAACTTCGCCAGCATCATCCTTTATAACTTCCTGAATCGTTTTTTTTTTGCGCCCTGTTTTTTAGATTGTCATTGGAATTTTGAGTCATTACCTTATAATCTCAGACGGAGATCTTAGGGTTCCACTTGATACCAATGCCCACCACTTTTGGCGTGGCTGTGGCATCCGGTTAAACTACTAACCAGCCCCACCCCCAACCCCCCTCCCTATCTTAACACACACTGCACACAATGCACGATTACAGTGAAGTTTAAGTAGACCAAATTTTGAACTTTGATCGCTACACCCTGTATATAGATTACGATATTGAATCAAAATCCACGGAGCTGCAATCGAGATGGTTATTTGATTTTATTACGAAAACTAACATTTTCAGTAAAATATTGACTCAGCTCAGCAATTATTTGTTTTAACATTTGGTAACCCCTTCGAAACCATCGCCGCAATTCCATCACATGCATCGAATTTCGGCCGGTGGCAGACGACCGAGGGCATCACAGTTCAATCTTGGCGTCCGAGATATATGGAATTGATAATGACTTGCCGTCCGACCGCAGGTAGATCGAAAAATCGTTAGCGCGCGCGGGTCAAACAGACACACTACTTTTACGCCCGCGGCTGTTGTGGAGTGCTGCCGCTGATGACTTTCTACATTAGACGACTAATATGACGAGCGTAAATCTCCGAAACCATTCGAACGGGACGGGGACGGGCGAGATCTAAATGGGTAAGATGACTGTTCAAAAACGTATTTTTCGGAGGCTCTCCATCTCCATCTCTTTCTCCCGCGCGCGCGGATGATTCGAATTGGATTGGAAACGGTTACGCCGGGGTCCCCGATGGCAATGGCGACGTGGACGCCAACTTGTTGGAATTAATCGACGCGATGTTATTTTTAATAAACATTGGAGAGCTCAGGTTACGAAGAGTTAATTTTAATCGGATAAGTTTAAGGTGGAAAGGAATTTTTCGTTTAATGAGCCGTAGTTAATGGTCGGTCGGTGGACGGCGGACGGACGGGTGGCGAATTTTCTGCCCAATTATGGCCGTGATTCGTAGTCGAAGATGTTGTGGCGGCGACAGCTGATGTTTGTCAGGAGAAATTTTTGTTTTCGGTTTCGGGTGCCTCAGGGTAATTAAGTTGGTATGATCAGTACAGATGATTTTGCTGATCGTCGTTAACGGGGCAAATAGAGATGCGAAACAATGTGTTAACCCAGATCGGTTTGAATTCATTGCTGTGGGAAGCGATTTCGACATGCATTCGGATTGGTTTTACGCTACTGGTATTTATGTTCCAATGTTTCCGAAATTCAATCGTTATCAACATCAGCGATGCAATTTGAAGAGAGCACATGTGCAACCCAAAAAGCGATTTATCAACATTTATAAGCAATAAATTGCCTGAATGTACCGAATAGTCTGAAGTGAGAGCTTCCCAGAATTAATTGCAGATTAAGTAAACTGGATTTAATCAGCAGCACGCTCGCAATCGATAAGCCGACTAACCGGTATCGATCACCTCTTCGTGCAGCCCGCCGACCAACACCGATGATCACAGTTGATAACGAAACGTACCAAACTAAAAAAACAACTCGCAGTAGTTGTCCTCGTCGGGATTTTATCTGAAATTACATTCGGTGCGTGATTTGAGCACATATTTCCTTTGTTATCACGCTGTCTTATCGCCTGTCTCTCGTGTACGAATGGACGCGTATTGCGATACTTTCGACATTTCTCGATGCGCGTCTTGCTGGTCGTCCTCTCGAACTGCCCTTTGGCCATCCGACGAAAATGTGAACTTTTTTCTTTCCTTATTTTTGCAAGTAGAGAACCTCCCACTGTGGGCGCGAAGCGGCGTGAAGCCGATCTGTTCTCAACATGGTAATTCATTCATGTTTCAGACACTTGCTGCTCGTTGCGTGCTCTCGAATTTTGTCGGTTTAGTGTGAACGATTTTAAATGTTTCATGATCAAAATTTCAACCTTCAGACACCGACTTCAAACGATAAACTCTCCACATCTAACTGAGAATTGCGCTTGTCTAGATAGGAAACTGTACAGCAGAACAAAAAATACTTTACAAGTGTAATTTTGTTCCACATTCAGGCTAAGTGGAATTTTCCGCCAACACAACGCAAAACCAACCAGACCGGGGGACCTCCAGTTTGGAGTGAAAATTCGCATAAGCAATCAGCTTCTCGCACCCATGCCGTCGAAGTCGCGGTCAGCGAGTGTGAGAGAGGTGCCTTATAAGCCCACGCCGACCGACCGACCGACCGACCAACCGGCCGAACGCCGCTCGATAGCCGTAAATGATCCAAAGAATAAAGTGCGACAATTTACACCGCTTTTAACACGTATTTGCAACATTCTTTTGCATTGATTTCGATGCGGAACCGCGACCGGCGTTGTCGAGTTGTGAGAAAAAGCAGCGTGGCGGTCACCGAGTAGAAAGCTTCGCTGCTATTTGGATTGAACGCACGAGCTCCAGTTGCCACGATTCACTCTGATCCACTGCCATCGCCATCATCAAAAGAGGCTGTCGATCGAATTATACATGATTCGATTCGGCGAAATAATTTTTGATTGGATCACTCTTGCCCAGCATGTGTGGATATGTTGACTGCCCAGGTGGGAGCATCGTTGGACACTCGGAACTAACGAATGGCCAATGGAAAATTAGGATTAAATGGCATAAACCTTCAATATGTTTTGCATTGTGGACAACAACCACATACTTATTTTCGACTATTGCTCAACTAACCACTTGGTCTGATTCTTACAAATCGATGTTTGAGACCAATCGGAATTTTAATCACGTTTGCAATGCATGTATTCCATTTTCACAGTTTTGAGTAAAGTCTTCCACTTGAATGCTTTCAACAACCAAGAAACTGTCTTAATAATTTCAGTAGAATCATCCATTGTTATGAACTAGTTGCCACCACCAAACTCATCAATTAGCGTAATCACCAACACTTAGCAAAGAACTTCAGGCTGAACAGTAGTCGTCCACACTCAACAAAGCTATGGATGTACACCGTCTGCAATATAATCTCATACAATCTCAAACTTCGATTATTTCTTAATAGTTATTCGGATTTTATTGGTAATTGTTTTTATTGCAAGGGCATATGGTACAGGACGGGTTTTGAACAATTTATGCATCACTTTGGATAGTTGATGAAGCTATATGTAATCTATAATATTTGAACGTTAATCTCTCTACTTACTTCTTATCTATCGGAACAAAGTTACCAATTGCAGGAACTTATTAAGTGTAGAAAATTACCCATTGAGTATTTTCTCTTGAAAATTTGGGTAGAAGTAATTTAGAGTGTTTGTTTTTTGTTGTTTTTATTACTCTCAGTTTTTCGAAAAGTGGAAAATATTGCATCACCCGAAGAGCAACGTCGCGAATTGATTTTGCGCAGGCACCTTGAAAATCCTCAACTCTCTCATATATTTAAAATGCTATATTATATGACATTGTCAGCTTAGCATTTATGCATCTTCAAAGTAAATTTTAGCCCACTTCATCTTCATCTGTATTTCTACCAGTGGAATTGGATTTCGAAATTCATCAAGTTTGGTGTAATTTTAATTTATTTAACCAAACTTTCAGGAAATATCAAAACAAGATTTCGATGAATTGCTATTATCACTGGAAACTAACGAGAGCGAGCTAAATCACAAAACCACAGGCAATAGATATAACCAGTGCTGTGCATTTTCATGACGGTTATAAGACTATGACCATCATCTTCTCGTCATCATTAGAACTCACGAATGATGGTCAAATATTGTGTCAATCACAAACAGGTTGATCTCATTTGACCGTTTGTAAAAAAAGCTTTCATGATTGCTGGAGAATGTGATGTGAAGAGAGTAGAAAAATCAATCTGAGAACGATATGCAAGACAAACTATTTTCAGCATATTAGGTGGTAACCTCTGGCAATTATTGTCCAATTTTAGTTCTTTTAGCATCGTTAGATTCAAAAACTCACCCGCTTCATGGATGTTATCGGCAATGTCCATTTGGATTTATCTGGTTCCCGAAAATCCGGGTTGTCGGGGCTGTGGTCCGGTACGGAGACATTATTATAGAATTTCAATTGCATTTCCCGAATCCTTGGAATGATTTCTACAAGCTATTTCTATTTCATTGGGGATCATATGCCGACTTGTCTCATTCTGTAATAGGTTCCCCTGGGGTTTCGAATGCCCATGATCATATTTATAAGGAATTCTTGGCAATATGGGTATCCAAATTCGAGAAATTTCTCCCGGAGGATATTTCTTAACGTTTTGTTCCGATGATTTGTTCCCGAACCGGTTATTCTGGAACAGGTTCCACTGGGTCCTTAAGTTGCCAGAAACAAACTTTGAAGGAAACCCTGGCAATAATGGCATAAAAATTCATGAAATTTCTTCAGAAGGCTATCTCTCAACGTTTTGTGGTTATTTGATGATTTGTCCCCAGAACAGGTTCTCGTGGGGTTTCGAGAGGCCATGAACACTTTTAAAAGAAAACTCTGGGAACGTGGCTATCAAAATTCATCAAATTTCCCCAGTGGGTTATTTCTCCGCGTTTTGTGGCTATCTGATGATTTGTACGTGAACCGATCATTCCAGAACAGGTTTCTGTGGGGTTTCAAGTGGCCATTACCATATTTTTTGAAGAAAACCCTGGCAACAAGGAGTTCAAAATTCGAAAAAGTTCTCCAGAAGGCTTTTTCTCAACGTTCTGTTGCCATCTGACCGTCCTCGGAACGGTCATCCCGGAACAGGTTTCCGTCGGGTCTCGCTAGGCCATTAACAAAACTAGCCACAAAACATTGAGAAATATCCTACTGAAGAAATTCAATGAATTTTGAAACCCATATTGCCAGGTTTTCCTTTTGAAAATATTCATGGCTACTGGAGGCCCCACGGGAACTAGATCACTAGATGGTCACTAGACGTTCATAAATATCCTTCTGGCGAAATTATATGAATTTCGATACCCATGTTCTAAATATGTACATGACCACTCGAGGCCAAACGGGGATCTTTCCGGAATGACCGGCCCGAGAATAAATTATTTGAATTATTATTTGAAATAGCCTTCTGGAAAAATTTCCTGAATTTTGAAACCCGTATTGCCAGGGTTTCCTTTTGAAAATATTCATGGCTACTGGAGGCCCCACGGGAACCTGACAGGTTCAGAAACAAATCACCAGATGACCACTAAATGTTGAAAAATATCTTACTGGAGAAATTTCATGAGTTTTGCTGCCCGTATCTCTAGGGTTTTCTGAAAATGTTCATGGTCACTCGAGATACCACAGAAATCTGTTACAGAATTGCCGCTCCTGGTACAAATCAGCTAATGCCCCACAATGGAATAGACATAGTTTTTAAGGATATGTCCAAATTTTTTGACAATGATTCCCGGAAATTCAATTGATATTCCCAAATAGTGTCTCGTTACCACACCACAGCCCCGGAAACCAAATGATTCCAAATGGTCACGGTGCCAAAAGAATCAGTGAGCTGTAGTGTAAAACCCGAAACTGTACCCTGTCAAACACATAAGGGTTAAAGGAAAAAAAACAACAACTGAACGGGGTAATGTCTGCTAAATTTGACGGTAGAAACATCGCTACAAGCCTGATCCTGATGATCGTCTGTGTACTAGAGAGGTAAAATGACGGTCAATTTCCATGCCGGTATATTTATTCTTGGTGATACGATCGTATCACATAACACTTGTACAAGATATAGAAAATGAGTGAGAAACGAGAGAGAAAAATTGTTGTTTCATGTTGATAAGAAGTTAGAGAGAGTGAGATCTGTTGCTTTGATTGTCAATTGCAAGAATCTCATTTGTCAATTCTAACGCTGTCAGTACCGTGATGGAGGTTAGCACTGGATATAATACTCAATGGCAACTCATCAAACCACTCAACGTTCAACCTGAAGTGTTCACAGTTGGTGGTAATGTAATTTGTGAAGCACATGTTTTTCTTCCTGATGTTTAACACTTACGCACTAAATAAAAACTGTTCAGTTGACAATCCGTCAAATTATTCTCAACAGATGGCGGTAGTGTTTGCGTAACGAAGTTACTCTATGTAATGATCAAAGTGATAAGACTGTTTACCTGTGTTAGAACTAATAATCTAAATAAAAAAAATTGTGCTTTATCTGAAGAGAGTTTACCTACGATTATAAAAATGATATCCTAGATTTTCCAGGCAATACCAGGACTATTCAGAAAGCAATATTAAAAACGATATTCCTGTCATTTAAAAACGTTTCCAAGTGAAGGATAAACATAATAGAAACGCATGAAGTAGTAATTTTCTCGTATTATATAAACAATTAATTCTAAGAACTGCGAAATGGGAAGGACCATCAGGGCTCCCGTTAGTTAGCTCGTTCTTTTTACCAATTGTTCAATCTTGTTGTTCGAGGGAGATTCTTTATTCTCTGTGGATACGTATAAGTGATGTTGCCTATCCAATCACCAATCCTTGTTTTTGGCTCTACATACAATGACATGATGAGGACATTTACATTTTTGTATTATATTGAAATAAACCACCCACACTTGTGAGTGGCCCCAACGGTATTCTTACTGTTGGTTAAAATCGGTGCAGAAATTTGAATAACTTTTATGTGTTTCTCTGTACAGAAAATAAACCGAGAACATAGATAAATATCTGATTCGCTGTCGACGTCAGTTGAATTCAGCACACCGTTTACCAAAACGGATCCGGCTGCAAACCCAACCATTTTATCTAACATCGCAGTGATTTCTCGTGAAAATGCAGTGGACTCCAAGGCTTTCTTCAAAGCAAGTACCACGAGAACATATACCTCCCCATTCCCTATTTGACCTGTATTCGGACGTGGCCGGCGCCTGTATTGGCAATTATAACATTGAGATCACCAGTTTTTACTCATTGAGGATGTATGCTAGTTCCAAAAATCATCTGTTGGTTCTCTGTTTAATTACAGCTGATCTGGCAATAACTCAGTAGCACCTATCGAGCAGCATCTGATGCTCATGCACATACAATGGCATTATGAGGACAATTAGTGCTTATTAGAGCTTGATCAATCAAACAAAGTCGGACTTAGTTTCCGTGCTACAATAAGTGGTATTACACATCATACATCATACAATCATCAAACTCGCAGCATGAGAAGGCACTCTGTCTTGCCGAAAAACGTCATTCCGGCGTCATGACTTTCTGCAAAGTTTTCGTTTTAAATTTTCCTAGACGCCCATGCAGAATTGGATACCTACATTCACATCTAAAGGGCGATACGGTCAAAATTTGGTCAATATCAACTTGACGTATTTCTTTCAATTTTGCATTTAAAAAACCTGAACATCCCTCATTTTGAAGGTGTGTGTGTGTAGAATGTTGCTCCTATTTTGATTTTGGAATTCACTCTTCAGTTGTCAAAATGCCGTCCAAGCAAGAAGAGCAGCGTACCAAAATTTTGCTCGCGCATCGCGAAAATCCGAGCTACTCGCACGCAAAGTTGGCAAAATCGCTAAAAGTTGCCAAATCAACCGTTACAAATGTAATTAAAGTGTTTGGGGAACGTTTGTCGACAGATAGGAAGTACGGATCGGGGGAAAATAGAAAACACGGAAGAAGCTGAGACGACAAAGAGAGTTGCTGGTAGTTTCAAGCGAAACCCTAACCTATCTCTCCGAGATGCCGCAAATAAGCTGGGTGTATCGTCTACAACCGTGCATCGAGCCAAAAAACGAGCCGGACTATCGACTTACAAGAAGGTAGTGACTCCAAATTGCGATGATAAACAAAATACGACGGCCAAAGCGCGATCCCGGAGGCTGTACACGACGATGCTGACGAAGTTTGACTGCGTGGTAATGGACGACGAAACCTACGTCAAAGCCGACTAAGCCGATTTTGACCGTATCACCCTTTAGCGTTCCTGTTCAGCGAACGTACAGAACGACTGCAATGCACTAGGGAGGCCACCTTGAAATTCTATAAACCTCCAAACTTTCGGACTTCTTCTTTCAAAGTTATGTTGGCAACCGCTACAAGCTAGGATGAAAGCGTCAGAAGCGAAGAAATTTTTGGAAATAACTTTGATGTATTCCTCCATGACCGTAATTTGCAACAATAAAAATAAACAGTCTGGAGGTGGAACCCTTATTATCATCAATGCAGACTTTACTTCTCAAGAACTAAAAACTATCAAGCACAAAGATTTGAGCATGTCTAGGTTGGAACATTCTATGCTGGTTAAAAAGGTTTCCCGCCCGATACCATTATTACTCTTCAAATTGCAAAAAAAAAATAGGAATGGAACCGTGACTGTTGAATTGTCTGCAGTCTTATTTATGATCATGATGATGATTTTGGTCTCGCCACTTACCCCTACATAGGCTTGAGCTAGACAATTTATCTATTAGATAATGTTTTTATAAACAATTCAAAAGTTATGCCAAAAACGAACTGATTTCATCTACAGATGTAAAATTTCCAAGAAGTGTTCATTTACTTTACAGCAATATAATTGTGAAATGCTATTGATGTCAACCACAAATGTTTGCAAGTTGGCCCAGTGATCAGGATATCCTATTACAATTCAAACTTGCATCCCATCGCAAACAAACATTTCGTCTCCAAAATAAACTTTAAGACCCCATCTCAGACACCTCCTGGGTACCCAAAGGTTCATATTTAGGCCAATTTATTTTTATTTTGTACGTCAATGGTATTTCCTACATACTTAAAAAAATCCAAGTACTTACTAGGTTATTCAAAATGTTTTGAAAGCGACATCAATGGAACATTAGAAAAACCAACATTTCCATGCCATTTCAATATTTCATCTTTTATAAGAACGTACTCAAAATTTCATTTCGATTTGTCAATTCATTCTTCGTTTACAAGCCATTTGGCGTTGCCGTGTCAGTGTATTTTGTACCAATGGAAGAATCCGAATATCGTTCAGTGATTAAATTCTTTGTTTTGGATGGTTCATCGGCTACTGAGTTCCATGTAAAGATGATGAAATTATTAAATAAGTCTTCTCTTTCATTTCCAACCGTTCACCAATGAGTTTTGGAGTTTAAGTGTGGTCGTACAAGCGTTGAAGACGATCCACGCTCAGAACATCCAAAAAGTTCATCAACAGGAGAAATCATGGCGCAAATGGAAGATCATCGATCGATGGATGTGATACTATAGGCATTTTGAATGGAACAACATGGCATATTTTGGCTGAAGTTTTGGGTTTCAAAAAACTGTATGTACAATGGGTGCTACATTTTCCCTAATTATCATTGTGACTTTTTGGACCAATTGGATGAAAAAAGATCCGGTTTGCAGAAGAAAAATAAATCATTTTTTTATCACACTGCACACTGCTCACTATCGCAAAAATCAGTGAATTGGGGAACGATTTTTTGCGACATCCACCCTATTCGACAGATTTAGCTTCCTTTGACTTTTGGTTGTTCTCACACCTCAAAAAATTCCTTCGTGGAAAGCATTTTTCATCAAACGAAGAGGTTATAGCAGTCGTAAAACCATGAAGAGTACTGGGTTACATGTTTACAAAGTGCAAAAAGCCCCAAACCGGAATGAACAACAAAACATCACTGCGAAAACCCGCGCCCGGAAACTTTACACGAAGCTGCTCACCAAATCCGGTTGCATCGTGATGGATGACGAAACATACGTCAAGGTTGACTTCCGTCAACTTCCTGGGCAAGAATATTTCGTTGCCAAGTCGAAGTTCGATGTTCCGGAGGATGTTCGAAAGAAGAAACTATCGAAATTTGCAAAGAAGTTTCTAATCTGGCAGGCGATTTGCGGATGTGGTGAAATAAGTGCTCCCTTCATCACTTCCGGAACAATAATCGGTGCGATTTAAACGGAAGAGTGCCTTAAGAAGCATCTCTAGCCATTCATTAAGAAGCACAAAGGATCATCTCTGTTTTGGCCTGATCTAGCATCCTGCCACTACGCTCGAAACGTATTGGAGTGGTACCGAGCCAACGGAGTCAATTTTGTGCCAAAGGATATGAACCCACCAAATTCACCGGAACTTCGTCCAATTGAAAAATTCTGGGCAATTATGAAAACGGAACTTCGCAAACATCCCAAAACTAAGGAGTGTATCGAAAAGTAGTTATAAACATTCGATGCATATTACATATTACGCATAAACTACTGTATATATTTTTAGCGTGTAAGCGCCATTTGCTTTGTTTACATGTCAAAAATGATTATTCGGTTCATTCATTTCCGTTGATAAAGTTGTATTCAAAATGTCGCGAATTGAGACTAAAAAGAAAATTCTGCACACTTGGTGCACCGAAAAGGGTGTTACTTACAACCAGATTGCGAAAAGAGTAAATGTTCACCCGGCAAGTGTAAAACGCATAATCGAAAAGTTTGGTAAGGAGTGCTCCCTCAAGGATTTACCAAGAAGTGGCCGGAAACCCGGCTCCAGCAACCCCGATTTGGACCAAAAAGTTGTGGATTATATTCAACGGAACAAATCTGCCTCTACTCGCGATCCAGCCAAGTAGTTCAGGACCAGCATCGGAATGATTCAACGAATCAAGCGCAGGAATGACTTGAAGACGTACAAAAAGCAGAAAGTGCCCAAACAAACTCCGGAACAAAAGTCCTCGTGCCAAAACCAGGGCTCGAAAGCTGTACAGCTGCATTTTGGACAATGTCGACCAGTGCATTTTTGATGGATGACGAAACATACGTTAAAGAAGATTCAAGAACGCTACCGGGGGCCGCAGTTTTATACTAAATCTGTTGGGGAACGTGTGCCAACCGCAGATACGACTTGTTGCGATGGAGAAATTCGGTCAGAAGGTGCTCATTTGGCAAGCTATTTGCACATGTGGCTTGCGTTCTTCAATTTTCTATACAAAAGGAACTATAAATGCTGAGATTTATCAAAAGGAATGTTTGAAGAACAGGTTGCTACCATTGTATAGAAAGCACCAGTCCCTCCTCTCTTCTGGCGCAGATTTGGCATCGGCACTATTACGCCAAATCCACTCTACAGTGGCTGACGGAGAATAACATCAAGTTCGTAGAAAAAGACATCAACCCACCAAACTGTCCCCAGTTGCGACCGATCGAACGCTATTGGGCAATAGTCAAGCGTATATTTAAGAAGGATGGTACAGTGTCCCAAAACATGACCGATTTTAAGAAAAATTGGGCAGCGGCATCCAGGAAGTGCACAAGGTCACTGTCAGAATTGGTAGCAGCATTTGATGGCAGGTGTCAAATCAAAGGTACGGGCATTCTACAGAAATGAACACGATGACTAGTTTTTCCGTTTGGATCTTTTGTAAACATGTTAAGCTATAATAAACTGAAATAGTATGTTAATTTTAACCATGTTTTCATGCCTATTTTATTATTTGGAAGTTTATAACTACTTTTCGATACACTCCTTAGAATTGAAGAAAATTTGGGTAAAAACAACAAAAACACTGGGAAAATCGGTTGTACAAAACTTGATGGGTGGAGTGAAAAGGAAGGTGCGGGTATTCGGGATGGGAGACGAAATTGAATAAAACAAATGTTGTAAATCAAAACTCATTAGTAGTTCTTCATTCCCTGAAAATTTCAAGAAAATCCGATAATCAGTTTAATTTTGATGAGTATATATGTGTGTGCCATTTTTATCGAATACACCCTTTATTTTGCAGGTCTTCCAGAAAGTCACTTTCGTAATGGGATAAGAAAGTTGGAAGATCGTTGGATCAAGTGTATTGATCTTATAGGAGACAATAATGAGCAATACAAGTAATTTCCCCAAGAAAAAATGTATTTTCATTTTCGCTCTCAAAATTTTCTGACTAACCTAGTATCTGTGTGTACGACATGAAAATAGATAATTCTAGCGACGCAAAAGAATTCGAGCGCGAAATTAGTTCATTCAACACATGGTGTAGAAAAAGCTGACTTCAACTGAATGTAAAAAAATGTAACTCTATAGCTTTTAGCAGAAATATGTAAACACCTCGTACTAAATGTTTATGAAACATTTATAGGAAACCAAATAGTAGAAAAATGCTACACTCTAAACTCACTTTTGAAAAACACAATAACACAATTATAAGTAAAACAAATAATATGCTTGGCTTAAATAATATGCTTGGCTGAACCGCTGTTCAGCCACTTTCAATACACCATTAAATTATTTTACATTACACATGTATGACCAACTTTGGAATACTGCAACCTAGTATGGAATTCGTACTGTACCATACATGAAGAACACATAGAATATGCCCAAACACTATTTCTTTTATATGCGTGTAGTATAGAGAGTATGTTGAGATGCTTTGTAGGATTTTAAGAGTATTAATTTACATTTCGATTTGGGTATAATCATTCGATTTGTAAATTAATACTTTTAAAATCCTACAAAGCATCTCAACATACTCTCTATACTACAATGCGCTAAGGAAATTTAATTGGACTGTACTTCCGCTTCCTTCATATGAATCGCGATGCAGCCTCGCCAATTTACAGACACTTATTTCACATAAAATCAAAAGTGCTATTCTCGAAATAAAACTAAGAACATGAAAACTTTTCTTAGAAAAATCATTCAGAAAAAGTGTGCGAAAAATGGCCCCATAAATCGACTGCCAGTATAAAACTACATTGCGAAATCATAGACATAACTGAAGCATGTCCACGTTATATTTCGGACACTTTTCTTCCAGTGTAGATTTTGAATTATTTCACGGATCGCTGAAACGTTTCACTTATATAACAGCTAAAACTCTCCACTTTATTTCGTGGTACAACATGTTTACATTCTTGTCACATTCCGTAGAAAATCGTCGAATCAAGCAGAAATGCCCAAACGCAATTCGTACGAACGGCAACGAAATTCGAGTTTATTGGTACGCAATCTTGCCAACAAACTTAAACTACCGGAAAAGTACCATGTTGTGTGTTTGCAAATCATTTGATCAGCGCATGACTGTGAATCGAAATGTTGGAAGTGGAACAAATCGAAAAGTATGCTCCCGACAAATGGACAAGAAGGTGGTAATCATTTTTGACAGAAAAAAAAACCCAATCTTTCTTTGCGAAATGTGGCTCGCAATATTGGAAAGTCAAAATCATAGGTACAAAAGGTAAAGCAAAGGCAAGTACTGAAGGCGTACAAAGTGAAAAAGGTGCCCAACCGTGATGACAAACAACATTTCACTGCAAAAAGTCGTGTTAAGGTGCTTTACACCAATTTTTTGCAAACATTTTCTTGTACCATAATGAACGACGAAACATACGTACTCGAAGACATTAAACAGCTTTTGGGTCTGGTTTTTGTTACACCGCAATGCAAAAGAACGCCGTTGTCGAGCGTTTGCGGATGAATAAGGTGTTCAAATTCCCGGAGAAGTATTTGATTTGGCTGGCCATATGTAGATGTAGTCGAAATCCTAAAAGTGTCTTCTGTACCGGCAGTATTAGTAAAGATGTGTATGAGAAAGAATATCTGCAAAAGCGATTGCTACCGTCAGAAGCCAAGACTCTCCAACTTTGTTATGGCCTGATTTGGCCTCTTGTCACGATGAGAAATCCCTCCTGGAATGGTAAAAGGTTCAAGAGGTCAAATACGTGCCAAAAACAGCGACTCCACCAAACTGTCCAGAACATCGCCCACTAGAGAAGTACTGGGCTCTAGTTAAGCGGAAACTAAAGAAACTTCGAAACTAAGAAGAAATCAAATGGTACCGATGATTTCAAGAGAAGATGGATAATCGTCACGGTGGGCGTATCTGAGGATCCCGCACGGAACCTGATGGCAGGTGTACCACAGAAAGTTCGAGAATTTTACAGAAATCAACTGTTTCTAATGTATGTTTAACTCTATTATTGCTGAAATTTGACAGAAGCAGATAATTTCTCATCTCCATGCGAGGCTCTAGGAGTGGACAGTAATTTATTGCTAGAACGAATAGACATGAAGAGAAAGTATATTGAAAGTTCCGTATATATTGTGAAATAAACAATCGGTTTTATGTGTAAATTTTTCTTCTGCTATTATTTTGGTGTCCAAAAGTTAACGTGGACAGGCTTTATGTCTAAGGAACAAACAAAATCTCGCCTAATAAACAATAGGAATAATGCATAGCATATAAGCAAAACATTGTTATCATTGTATATAGTTTACTTTGCTTGACGAAATAAATAAATCCCCAGTACTTTTTCAAAAGGACGTAAGTCACAAAATGTAGACAAACGCGTTGTTCATGGCATGTTATTAAAAAATCATTTATATATGCCCATATTTGTTGAACTTTCTGATGGATTATTTCTGAAAGTTTTTACTAACTTTTAAGAAAACGGTGTAAAACCACTTTTGTACTTTTTGGGAATAATGTACATGCACCGCTTGTGATGAAAAGTAACTTGCGGATCATTGTTATATCATTTGAATTCTTCTTAACGACGCGTAAGTAAGAGTCTTTATTCCACAAGGTTAAAAATTTAGATTTTGCTAAGTAAAAATTGATTTTTTTAGCAAAGATATTTTTACACCGTTTTGTTGCAGAAAAAAACTAATACGTCATTTTGATAATTTCGACGTATTTGTGTTAAATATGACAACTTGACGTAACATTTCGACGTATCAACATTGTCATTCGCAGAATGACGTATCATTTTGCCGCAAATAACATGCCATCTATCATACTGACTTATCAAAATGACGTTATTATCTTTTTCTATTGTAGACCGTTGTAAGAAACATTTTTCTAAATGAAACTTGAATGTTTACTCCTAGTGTAATTTTGACATCAATGATGTAATATCTTTGATCAATGTGTCATTCAGTGGAATTTAATTGGGATAAACATGTCCAGTTTTCAAATAGGAATAAAAACAAACTCAAAAAAGCTCAATGCTGATTTTCTCATTTTCGTCCAAATGTTAGTTACGTCCATTTAAAAAAGTACTCGGGAAATACTCAAATGGTTGCAAGGATTAGCCAACGGAGTACCTAAAATATGATAAGTGGTATTCGAGGAAAAGTTCGAGATTTCATCGAAACCAAATCGGAACAACTTTTCCGCTTTTTTTCCTTTAAAGTGCAATAACCAAGGGTGGATCGCTCAGCGCACTTTTCTCCAGTGGTATTTTTTAGTGTTTCTACAAACGTTGCAATGTTTGTAAGGTACCAAAAGGGCCGATGTTCAAATGTTCAAATGTTCAAAATGTGCCGACAGTTCAACTTTTCAGTTTTTGCTGTGCCTGGCAACCATATTGGCAAGATTGCTAGTTTCTTATTTCTAAAAGCTCAACTGTCAAAAGTGTTCCACAATGTGCCACATATGTGGAATGGATTGAAAAGACTAAAGAGTGGATTGAAGTGTGTTCGACATCGTGGATGGCACACTGTTTTAAGTTATTCTTGGCAATAACTGATTTTCATTTAAAGAACTCAACATTTTTGATTCATTTACATGGTTCCGAGATAGATTCGTTTTTTTGTGTGTATTAATATTAAATGACTCAAGCTCAAAGAAACAACTACCACAAATGAATGTCACTTGCCACGATAACGCGTGACAACTGGTTAACGCTAGTAAACTGATGAGCCAATGACTTCGAAGCTTTAGGTGGGAAGTTCATAAGCAACGGCCAAAGTTCAGTAGTAACAAAATAGGAGAACGAAAATGTTCCATAAGCTTTGCGGCCAATCTCAAGTGCCGCACAAAGGCCGACGAGTAACCATTTCGTGACCTCGTCTCACACTGAAAAAAAAAATCCATCCTAAGCAACACATTTACCCGCAGCGCTCGTCACATAATGCGCACGGAAGACAATCCATCAAATTTGATAATGAAGTCTCCCGGTCCCGGGACTACTTTTCTCCGTTTTGTGTGTGTGTCTCGTCATTCTTCACCCCGAAACGAGCCACCGGAAATGAAATTATCGTAATTGCCAACGATTTAGTTATGGCTCTTCTTGACGGACAGCTCCATAAGTTCTTTTCGAGTCGTGACGACAACGCACGGGAAGCTGAATTAGGCTTGACAGATCAAACTTGACACGGGAACGATAAGGGGGAAAATAAGCTTTCGGACGACAAATTACCGTGGACAATTTCCATCCCGTTCGGTCTGTTTATGCTTCTCTAGTATTCTAAAGCACTTCTCGGCAAAACAAGATGCCCAGATTTCCGGTGCACTCACTCCGGTGCGACATTAAACTGAATTTCAATGGGTCTTGTTTCGCACTTATGCTATCGTAAAATAAGAATAACCAGATATGACCGCAGCCAATTTTACGACGATGACAATTTTTAGTGCGTGCGTCCCATTCGGAGAAGGATCCGTCGTGAGTATCTCTCTCTGTTTATGTTTGATCATTTCACGGAAACTTTGCATAAAACCCGATGCTGATCACACCGCGTTTCGGTTTCAGCCGGCCGATGGCGTGAAATGGTGCCATATATATTCAGGGACTCGCATCAAACTAGAAATGATGGGTAAATGACCACCCGGATTAATGGTCAGCTCTATTTTATGGGTTTTTATCAGATTGGCACATAAACCGCTCCGCTGCCACTGACAGTGTTAAAAAATGCAAATGTGAACATGGAAACAGATTTTTATGACACATAGAAACGAGTTTCTAACAGCAGGCTGTGCGTCTTGTTTACTCTTTTAATCAGAAGCTGCAGAATGGCTGATTTGAGATACATGGTGAGTCGTTGATTGGCCGTTTGAATTGATAAATTTTGGGACTCACCATTCGAATTCTACGAGATGTTCGCCATATTTTAATGTAGATAAAAATCAACGCCTTTTGCTGGCAGTGTATTGATAATAATTAGAATCGCTTAAATTATCACGGAGATAGCAATCTAATGACATTTTCTCTCCCCGTGCCGGAACAACCGGTAGCAATGTTTGCATCCAATCGCTGAATAATGCATTCCTAGCGAACAACAGCTCTCATTGTGTTTTTTGTTGTGTTCTCGCGGATAGTATTCTAATTAAATTGCCATAAAAAATTGATTCGTACCCGAGTATTATTTACCTAATGAATCGAATCCATTTAGAGAGGCGATACAGAGTGAGAGGCAGATTAGATGCAACTGGTTCACCTGATAGCAATCTCCCAAGTGCTATACTTAGCCATACTTACGGCCCTATTATTACGCAAAGGGAACATGACAGCCAGCCGTTAACTGCATCCGATCACCTCATTAGGCAAATTTAACCTTGGCTGACCGTAGCTGGGATGCTGCTGCTGCTGCGTGCCTTCACGCAACCGCACATTTCTACTCTGTCATCAGCGAGCGTGTTGTGATAGCGGACCTACTCACGGAATCACTGAACTCGATCAATATCCCACCAAATAGCAGCCCTCCCTGGATGATGAGCAGCAAAGCATCCCAGTTAACAATACGGGTCGGCGTCGGTCGGTTGTAGCTTGTGTTTTAATTGCACCAACTGCCTGGATGCTGGCAGTGGAAATCTTGTTTTCTCCCAGTCCGATGACGCCTGTTAGTGTTTCTAGTAGGCATTCATCAACAAATGAGTATACCCCGATTTAAAACTGCGTACAGCTGCCGATGGCGTGTCTACGCTCGCATAAAGTGTGCAATTCTCGAGAAATTTATTCCTTGCGTGACCGGCTATCGTTTCCGCCATCTTTTGTACCTCGGTTTTCGAATCAATCAACCGATGATCGGGTATTACGTGAAAGTGTTGCCGCCTCTCCCGTGTGGAGCATTTTGCATCATTGCAGGGGATTAGAGCCGCGTCTAACTGAGATCTCCGACTACATATCGAAACATGCAAAACTGGTGCTCCATAATTCAATTGTTCTATTTTGTTCTACTTGCGTGTAGGTGCTATGGGCTCTGGTTGGTATGCCAACGAATAACCGAATTCAATTCGATATGATTTCTAACAGAGAGCAAACTAGTGTTGATCTGGAACCAATATTGAACCGGTAGGGTAAGGGGATTTGGCCTATGTAGCAAATATGTCTTTAATTCAGCTTTAATCAACAAGATGCTATCAAGATGACCAATTTAATTCGAAGCAACCCTTCTTCTTCTTTAACATTTCAATCTTATTGTTTGCTCTCAAGTTAGTGTTCTAAATGCATTTCCACAGTTATTAATTGAGAGCCAGGTACCGTTTTTGCAATAGTATGATTGTGAGGCAAGCACAATCATACCCTATGCCCAAGGAATCGAGAAATATTCCTAAACAAAAAATTCCTAGACCAGATCGAGAATCAAACAAGCCAACTCCAGCATGGTGCTGCATTGTGGCTGCGCCTTTACCAAATGAACTATGGGAGGACTAATTTAGAGCAAACTATCGTGTTTTCATTAACGAACGGCCAATATATTATATGTAACAATCTCTTAGGTGTTTCAAAGCAGTTTTAGCTTAGTTTGTTTTGTGAAATTTTATGTTAGGTAAAGCTAAACCAGCTGGCAATGCCTTGAATTATAAAATCAGGAGAAAAAAAAGTACGAAGACTGCATTTAATAAAAAAAAACCTATCGAATGGGACGAAGTTACATCCATGGATAAACCCAATTTGATGCTTATAGACCGAAATTACATCCACATCCCTTGTTGGCACTGGGAACACTGTTCGTGACGCTACAATAGAAGCCAAAGGAACCTGCCAACAAGACTGTCAAAGTGACAGAGAAGAACGATAGAACGGTGAACCATAGTGCATTGGCCTATTATCCTATTATTCCTTTTCATTCTATTGCAATCATTTAAATAGAGCGTGCCATCAAACCGTTATTATAGTATCGCCTAAATTTATCCTAAAATTAGTCGTTCTTACTCTATGTTTCATTGCACATTCATGCAAATTGTAAGTAAAATAATCCTAATCTAAACGATTGATCTTAACCTAAACTATTCTTGAACACGCAGAGAAAGTCAGAACTGAAGTTTCGCGGTGCAAAGAATTGTCTTAGATATACATACCACCCGAGTTTTGTAAGTAACGGCCATAGCCGCGCCATAAAATAAACTTACAGCTAAAACTACGTTACAACTGGAAATAAATAGTTCAGATTCGTTGGAAGAAGTCGTATCATGAGGACACATTCTACCGAAGGCTGTCAAACAGAACGAGAAAGGAATTTCACATAACTTCAAATCGACAGTCGCAGAACACATCTTCACGGAAAATCACGACATAACGACGAATGACATCACAATATTACGGACTACCTCTACACCCTGGAAATTAAACGTCGCAGAAAGCTCAGATATAAACAAACAACAGAACACAAATCTACTAAACAAAGCCCAAGGCAACGGTTACACATTGCTCTTCAACTTACTACCAAAGCGACAACAGCCGACGCAGCGGAGCACCTACACAATAATTAAGTTAGGTATAGGGAAAAAAGCGAGATAGATATTAAGTACATTTGTTTTCTACTCAGGAAAGGTAAAAATGTTCTCAGGATAGGTATAAAGAAAATAATGTCAGCTGTAGGTAAAAACATTTTTTGTATTTAAAACGTCTGCGACGTCTAATTTCCAGGGTCTAGAGGTAGTCCGTCATATTGTGATGTCATTCGTCGTTATGTCGTGATTTTCCGTGAAGATGTGTTCTGCGACTGTCGATTTGAAGTTATGTGAAATTCCTTTCTCGTTCTGTTTGACAGCCTTAATCACCTCCGCTAAATGCTCCTTGAACCTTGTTGACAAGGTTCTCTTTGTTTGACCTACATATATTTTGCTGCAGTGTTTACACTTGATTCTGTATACCCCTGCTTCGCCTAATGTGTCTACTGAATCTTTGGTGGAGCCTAACAACGATGCTAATTGATTGTGCCTACTAGAAAAAACTAAGTCTAAATCAAATTCCCTAAGTCGTGGTTTCAACTTTTGTGTAATGTCTTTATCGAAGGGGGCGGATACACGTTTCAGGGATTCAGGTGAGTTTGAGCGGGTTGTTTGTGATTTCCTATGAAGATGTTTTTCATTTTTGTAGATGATCGCTTGAATTACCCTCTTTTCGTAACCATTGAGTCTGGCAGTTTCGAAGATATATGCTAATTCTCTGGCTTTTCCAGTGTTATTGAGAGGAAAGGTCAAAATCCGGTGGATCATGTGATGGAAAGCGGCCATTTTGTGCTGAAAAGAGTGGTTTGAAGTGTAAGGAATGACTCTTTGGGTGTTTGTTGGTTTTCTGAAGATTTCAAACTCTAAAAGAGATGGTGACAATGATTCTCTCACTACTAGAAGGTCGAGGAATGCAAGTTTACCATCCTTTTCTATTTCATGAGTGAACTTAATGTCTTTGTGGAGATTGTTGATTTCTTGAAGAATTAAGAAAATATCATCTTGTTTCACTACGGCGAAGATGTCGTCGACGTATTTCCACCAACGAGTTGGGAGCTATGCTTTCGTTTTTAGGATTGTTTCCAGATTCGACATAAACAGTGCACAGAGAAATGGCGACAGAGGATTTCCCATAGGGGCTCCTTTTAATTGTTTATAGAATGAACTAATGAAAGTGAAGTAGTTCTTTTCCATGCAAAGTCGAGTCAGCTTAAAGTTCATCCGCACCTTTTGCTTCCATGTTGTGTCATCTCCTTGTTTTGAAAGCCAATCTTCTAGAAGGTTAATTGCGTCACAAATTATGCATGTGGAGGTTTTTGAAGGCAAGAAATGTTTCTATGGTGGTTGGAGACCACTCCGGCCACATAATGGAGGATAGGGGGGCTTCCATACAAATAAAACACAAATTTCTGCATAACTCGAGAACAATTCTAGCAAATGAAATCACATTTGACATGTGGGAGTTTTTGGAGGCAGGATTTCTATATTAATATATAAAAATGAATTTCTGTCTGTCTGTTGCTTATTTATTTTATTCATGTGCTTTATTTCTATGGGAGCCCCCCTTTTAGATCGAGGAGGGGTCTTGAGTCACCTTAGAAACATTTCTTGCCGTCAAAAACGTCCACATGCTAAATAAGATTTCATTTCCTTGATTAGGTCTCGAGTAATGCAGAAATTTGTGTTTCATTTTTATGCGAGACCCCCTTTCCAAAGGAGGGAGAAGTCTCAACACATAACGCGAACCTTTACCGGCCCTAAAAACGCTTGCAAACAAATTTCACGCTGATCGGTTCAGTAGTTTCCGAGTCTATAAGGGTCAGACAGACTGCTTGCACAGATAACCACTGGATAAAGACAGGCGACTACGTATGGCAGGTGAAGATAACGGTCCGGAGGGGGGACCCAGAAGAAAGGAGACATTTGAAAATTTTAGTGTGATTGGAGAGGTAAGCGGAGCGAAGGACGATGCGATTGCTTTTGCTAGGAGTGGTAAATTATCGCTACGCCACTAATAGCCACAGCCAGTACCAGCAGTGGCATTGTACGGAATGAATCAACAGGTAGCAAACGGGAGATGGATCTCCTGAATCGAGTGTTCACCCCGAGAACGACTGGTGAAACTATCCAGAATGACTCGCAACTAAGGAAGTCGAAATTGGCGGAGGTACGAAGGAAAGTAAACGATCTCTAAGAGTTCGTGAAGGACAAGCACAATGTGCACACCAAGCTCAAGCCGATGGTTACAAGCAATAGCCCTGCTGTATCAGCTGGGGAACGGGAGAAAAAATCGATTTGAAGAGAGCTGATGGCTCTGATGGAACTAAGGGGCACACTACGGTTGATCATGGGGAGACGCCGAAGAGTCACCGCAATCGCTCAGAGAAAAGCGTGAGGGACACGCCGAAAGATCAGGATGACCCTAAGAAAACAGAACGAGCAGGAGTCCGCCAGCGTTCTGAAATAGGATGGAAAGGACCCTGGTGGGTGGACCGTGGGATGCCACCAGGCTAAAAAGAAATAGTGGAAGGAAAAATACGAGAAGAAGTAGAAACAGAAGAAGAAATTAAAACTCCAGCCACCGCGGGAGAGACTCAAAGGGTATGCACTGATCGTAGCGATAGTAACAACGAACTAGCGATAGAACAATGTACGCTGCACTCCTTTAAAAGAGTAGGGGAATTGAAGAAAGACCCTTCGATTAAGAGCTTTGACTAACGTGAGCTCGTTGCTAAATTCTTAGGCAACGTGGCGAACGTGAGAGCTCTGTCACAAGAAGCAGTGGTCGAGTGCAAGGGACGAGATCACGACGGAAGAAGAACTGAGGAGTGCACTAATCGAACAGTGCAACCTTGTAGGGCCGGTGACAATCCGAATATGGAAGGCATTTGGAGGCACATATACGGCGACGATTCGAGTACCAGTGGATGCGTCTTACAAAGTTGGTAGAGTCCGGTAAAATTAAAGTTGGATGGTCGGTATGCTCGCTGATAGTCGCTTCCTGGGTTACCAAGCAGATAGAGAGGTGCTTTGAAGGCCACGGTGCTAGAGACTGTACAAAGCAACCGAGGTGCATGCTCTGCAAACTAGAAGATGGAACTGACCACACGACGGGTGGCTTTGAATGCCCGGTCGACAACGGAAACGAATTGCGACGATGCAATTATTGCAGAACCGTATCGTGTCCCGTACGGCAAGGACGGGAAGACAGACAGACAGACGGACAGACAGATAGAAATACATTTTTTGACATATAAATATATAAATTTTTGGGCTACAAAATGGTGAGTCGACATCTCGTTATGAGCGTGTGTCCCCGCAACATAACTCTGGTTCTCACAAGTTCCTACTTCATGCTTCCACGGGTCAAGAGATGACAAAGATTGCCAGCTAACGGTTGCGTACTTAGCTGGTAGTGCAGCTCGGGCACTGTTGTCCTTTTGATATCAGCTAGATTGAGGAGGTGCGTGCCGAGCGTCTCTCCACCAAGGAGGTGCGGCTCAAACAGCGTCTATCCTGGCATCCAGCGGCTGAGTAAGAAACGCTGTATCATGTCAGTTATACCTAAGGTGGCAGCCCCAAAAACGCGATGTAGGTAGCATGCTGAAATTTTGCCCTACCACGACAAATGGAAGTATTTTTTATTCAACATTTCGGATTTCGGATCATCCATGGAATTCCCAAGTATTGTATAGTTAGTTTATTTTTTTTCCTCCTAATGCAAGTCTGTCTACAATTGCAGCATATTCACAATCTGCAGACCTGCAGACAGTAAAACTATAATTGTTATTATCATTTAATATTATAACATCCCTACACAATATCTTTTATGCTATTTTCAGCTTCGCATTTATGAATCGTCGTTAGTTTAAGCTCACCTAGCCCACGTTATGTATTTCAAAAGATAGGTTGTTTCTTTTAGATAAGATCATTCGACAAATTCTACTAAAAAGACTTTTTTTCCCTTCTTCATCAAAAAAAAAATAATTCAAAAACTAAAATCGTTCATGATCCTTTTCATTTTCTATTTCACAGATAAGATAAAGAATTATTTATGGGCACAGTAGGAAACGAAAGTTATCGGAGTACTTAAATTTCCTTTTTTTTTCTCTTTTTTTCTTTTTTTTTTGGATTTATTTAAGCGTTTTTGAGCAGTAATCATAATCAAATGAAATTTATTTCGGCTTATTGTTTGCTTAAATTTTCTTTGATATTTTGCAAGGCTGCCCAGTAACCAAATTTCGTTCGTGGTATCACTTTGGAAATATTCGCCATTTCAGAGTTTCGTTCATGTAACATCGCAGCAGAGGAGACAAATAGCTGCATTTTATTTTTATATGTATATTATTTAGCATCTCATTACAACATCGTATTATTTTCATCATATCATCATTGTTAATTATTATAATCACCACACTTTCCAGGATTATAATCATATTAAAATTATTCATTAAATAAATCAATAATAACAATCGAATTTCATCTGCTGCAATGTAACAAGGAAGTTGATTTCAGGTAGTACAGATATGTTATTGCATTGTATCTTAATTATTCAAATTAATAAATGCTCTTCAATTCTGCCTATGTATATCCCTATGTCATGAAAACATTTTTTTTTTTATTGATTCATGTTTAATTAAATGTTTTATGTTTTATTTAGCTGATCTTATGATCTTAACATTTCGGTGTTACATTCATCTGCCACTGATTAAGCTGTTAAGAAGCACCAATCTGCAAATTATTATCATGTGCCTATTTTTACTTTTTTATTTATTTCATCATATTATTTTATTAGTAACCATATTAAAATTACAGGATGACGAATTCTAACTATGAAATATTTTAATTAACTATGCTAGTATATTTCATTGCTCTATTACATACTGCATATATTGCATATTATGACATATTATTAACATTATATATCATAACTACTTGGATGGGAGGGAGCACCAGGGTATCATTCAAGCTGAAACTGGACGATGGTTTGATTGACTGCCTGAGTATATTTTGTGAGTAGCACAAAGTGAGTGTGCTTGCAATAATGCTATGCAAATGCAATAATTATGCTGATACGATCGAAATTGCTGAAGGTACTGCTTCTAAACCATCCCGTGATGATAATGCCTGACTCTCATTCAATGAAGCAGGCTCAAGACTGCTACTTTGCCAATCAGTTCGTTAGTGTATATGACTTAAGTCGCAAGTCTTTAACGTAGTATTTAGAGGTACTTTAAACATTTTCTATTGCTGTTGGAAAACAGTCTACAATACCTCAACAATCTTTTAAATTCCATTTTCGTTTTCCTTTCCTGTTTCACGAACTGAGGTTTACAAACTGATTATTGATTGTCGAAGTGAATACAATTCTACATACCTACCGATTCTATTGAGCAGGTACATCCTGCTATAAATATGTGGCTTACTTTTGTCAGTAGCACAAATATTATAAACATTGATGGGTAGACGATTGACCAAGTCAAACTACCACAATGTAATTTGGATGTAACCACTACCACAAAAGAAAATTATTTTCAGTGTATTTTTTTTCATGGACATTTTGATTCCCTACAAATTTTCTCTAAAACAAACGATTTTTAAGTTACTGTTTACCTACAACTGTTGTATCAAAAACATATAAGCCCTTCTCAAAAGTTACCCTCGTTTCAAAACGACCGTTCCTCCTGCCAAAATACTTATACTGTTATTCCGAACACGTATGCAAAGTTTTGGCCCTATCTAAAATACTAGTTTGTCTTTTACTGATATGGCGTGGACCCACTCTTAACTGAAATAACTCTAATGCTACTTCAAACGGCCCCAAATTTTATACAGATCTTTGAGACCCCAGAAGCAAGCAACGAGAGCTGTTCTAGCTTGATGTAGTTAAGTTTACGTTTATGCATCCGAACAGTGAGGAATACTTAATTATATATGTCCTCCAGTTAGAAACCTGCCATTGCAGAAAATATGCGATTCATAACGATCAAGCAATGTTTACTGGTGGATGATTTTTTTTTCGAGAGCGAAATGGAAGTAAACAGGGAAGAATCTTTCGCCACACTTTGTCAATTTGTTAGAACATACGAGCTCATTTCCATTCGTGTTCACAAACTTCTTTTAGACATGAACGAAATTCTTCGATGTATCAAACAATGATCCAACTATATTCTTCATAAAATTTAGTCGATTTGAAGGCATCAAACAGAGAGCCACCTACTCAGAAAACTGTCTCCAATTTCACTTCATCTAACCTAATCTAATTAATATACGTTTTCAAAACGTTGGTAAGAAAGCCAACCATCTGGTTAGAACAGCTGATTTTGATGCAGGATGAATCCTGTACTCAAACTTGTACTAAAGCATCACTTCTACCCATTTCAAACATTTATCCCCTTGGTCATATGGTCAAAACGTACAAGTTTATGGAAGAATAATTCGAAGTTTTACAGTTATACTAGTATGAACAGTACTTATCTGACAAAAAGTTTCAGTACCCTAATAGATTTACCACCATACATCATACAGTAAACTGAACATTGCATAGATTGATGTGCTGATTTTCATAAATAATGTTTCAAAACTATATAAGCATTATCTGCAAAGTAAACCCCTAAATATGATAAGTTTTTCCAGCACAAACCGTTTCCATCTTAACCGACAACTTCCGTCGCAACAGTCAACCGAATCCAATCGAGAACCGGCTCACAGAAGCATAAATCCGATGCCCGTAAATATTTAGTAGCATCCCACCAATATGCGCGAACCACCGAACCGACCAATCACAGGCGCGAAATCCAAGCAACACATTACCGATCGGAGCGATCTTAACGACCGATCGTCAAATCGAATCGGTGCCATACAACCAAGCAGGCGATCGAACTCAGGCAGGCATGGAATCCATGGGCAGCGAGAGAGAGAGTGAGCTTTTATGCTCTTCCGACTCGCTTGAGCCCGCTCGAGACCGTTAACGGAATCGACGAAGAGAGAGCGAGGAAAAAAGCTAGCTCTCACGCACCGAGGCGGAGCACAGTCCGGTAGCGCTCTCTCGCACACGTTCAACCGAAAACAAACCGAACAGGTTGCCTACCAACCGAGACTGTATTGGTAGTCGCGTTTTAGCACCTGGCACCGAGAAGATCCATTGCTGGATGTTTTCGACCAGAGGCAGGTTCTCGACTGAAGGCTCAACGGCAGCACAGTAGCTGACTTGGTACTATTTGGCTCAGATCTTCTGCGGAAGGTCACGGTTAAGCTGAACTCAGTTTCCGAGCCGACGGATCTCTCGCCCCGAACGAGATTGACAGCCACGTGCTTCTTTGATCCGTTCGTCTTGTTCCTTTTTTTCCTCTTGAAGATCGCTCAACTCACAACTCAACATCATCCCTTCCGAGGGTTGTCATGTTGTACATTATCTACCACGTCAGTTGGTGGCATTTTTTCTGCGCCCCACCGCCGCCACGCTTCCAGCAGAGGAGAGTAATTTTCTCGTTAATCCAGCTGACATTTTGTACAACTGCACGTTAAAACATGACATTTCGGATCGGAGCAGTTCCACCTGCTTCTCGTCGGCGGAGGGGAAGTTATGAAATGGAGCTAGGACACTTAACCGGCAGAGGTCGTTATCTGGGGATTTCGGTAGAGAAGTGGATCAAAGGGATGAATTGACCTTATTTAAATGATGATGAAACGTTCGCACGGTTTGAAGCAAACCGCAAAATTGTTCAGTTTGTTTCGAAAACTTTCTCTAGATCGTACTAAATGTTTCAAATTTCAAAATTCCAGTGAAGATATGTATATTTTCAACTCAATAAATTTCGTTTAAGAAACGAAGCTGTATCAATTCCAAAATGAACGAATGGTACGTATATGATATTTAGCTTAAATCTAGCAAAATTTTGTTCATAGTTTAATATTAGACTGATATCATAAAATATCACAATTCAAGTGAATTCCCGAGGCACTACTGAAAAAAAAATTAACACATATGTTCCCGTCGCTCAAATTCAACTCACTGCAACGCATCGCAAGATTCCTTCTTTGAAACCCACCGATCCATGCCGATTCCGACTCCCACGAGATTGAAAATGATGCGAGTACATAAATACTGCATGGGCAGCTCAAATTTCATACATTATTCCGTTATGATTGAATTGAATACCACCAAGCCGCCATCCCCTCTGGCCCTCCTCTCTACGAAACAGTGTTTGCCTTCCCGATACACTTGCTGGGCAGCGTGTGAGCCGAAATCGTCCGAATATAAAGAGACAGAAGGGGCTTCTTTCTTCCCATTTGAGCAGACTGGACTCCCCCCCTCCGGGTGTGTGTGCGTCTTGTAAGAAAAGTCACCCGGGTGTGAAAGAAATAGGCGCGGGCACCCTCCCATGACCGTGGGAAACCTTCTTCCCCATCAGACTGTGCGGTGGCTAAGAAAAAGGGAGCAATTCTTAAGACGTGTTCCTTCTTTGTTTCTGCGCTGCCCTGGTGTTTTACTATTACTATGGGTGCGATGGATGTCCATCTATCAGCGACCATCAGCGAAGGGGAAGTAATGAATTAAACATGATAATAATTACACAATTGACGACCATGGCATAAATGCGTATATGGTGATGGCGGCGGAGGGTTCATGGACATCATTTTCCAGAACGTTCACAAGGGGTAAACCACAAGACAGGTTCATTCAGGAACGTAGCCACCGAAAAGAAGGCTTATGAATATGCAAGACGGTGATGATGATCGGTCGTTTTGGATGCCCGCATAGCATGTAAGTCACGTCATCGAGGTTTTGCTCACTTGGCTGGAGAATTTCCCACGGTAAGGTGAAAACAAGGTTA
>JASCZW010001381.1:0-22776 GCA_034211315.2 Aedes japonicus | reverse complement strand
TCGCAGCCCGCTTGTTGCTGATTTCCCTATCACAGACATAATCCTGTAATAACCAGTACTGAGCTCCATCACGGTCAGGGATGCCATATTCCAGACATGTCTGTAAATTTTCAGACTTTTAATTTTTATTGCAGACTTTTTAACGATGCAGACATTTAGCAGACATTTTAATCAAGGGCAGACTTAAAAAAAACTTTGAAATATTTTTTAGATTTTAAGTAAAAGTATTCTCTGGAGTTCGGATTTAACACGTACGAGGATCTAAACAGTATAGTAAATATGGTAAGAAGTTTTGTTGAAATTTTTTAGAATATCGTAGGTATCATTTAAAGTAGAAATCTTTGAAGAAACGAAAGCGGTGGGCCACTTGGAGATAAAATGGGCCCGGAGATACGTATCGTAGCGGCCCTGTCCTAGGGGAACATGGAGTCCCTACTAATGGTAGTGTTCAATCCCACGCGTGTTCAAACCCATGCAAAAATTAACTGTCAAAGCGTTGGTAATATTAGTCCTTTGCCATTAAGTCACAACGAAAATCAAGGTTCACAACAAAAAAAAGCATATTTGAAAACTTCCTGACTGGAGACTTCCTCGAATAAAAACTTCTCTTATGGCCAGGTAGAAACTTCTCAGAAGTATTGGGAGCAAGCAGTTCATGCAAGAAGAACCTTCAAAAATTCATAACCGAAGTTCAAGATCATACTTACCAGAATTTCAAGACAGAACTTCCCCAATAATCAGGAGAGGACTTATCAGAGCTTCGGAAAGAAGTATGGGTGAGAAAAATTCTCTGATTTTTAGAATCAGAATAATCCCCAATTTTCAGACGGGAGCTAACCAGGAACGGCACTACCTATAATTTCTCAAAAAATCAGGAAAAACATAATCTTCAGGATGATGCGTCATAGAAGTTGAGGAAAGAACTTCTTTCAAGTTCAGGAAATAACTTCTCAGATGATCGAGAAGAAACTTCTCGAAAGGTAAGTTGGAACTTCCCAGAAGTGCTAGGCAGCTTTTCCGAAGCTGAGAGGAGAACATTTTAACATTTCAGAATAAGGATTTCTCAAAATTCTTCAGAGAGAAAAGAATGAAACTTTGCAGGAGCATTGGAGGTACTTTCTTCTAATTTGAGCACGAACATCCCAATAGTTCTCGAACAAAGTTCCCCAGAGTTCTGGAGATAACTTTCCAAAAGTTCAGAAGAGGACTTCTCAGAAGTGCTGGAAGAAACTTCAACAACAAATTTAAGGGAATTTTCCTAAAAATGTTGGAGACGGTTTTCCCAAAGTATCAATCAAAAATTTGCTCGCTGTTCCGGAAGGAAGCAATCAGAAGTTTGTAAAGAATAAGCTCAGGAAAAAACTTCCCCGGATTTCAGGAAGAAACCTTCCAGAGAGGGCACTACCAGTAGGGTCAAGAAGGAATTTTTCAAAAAAATCAGTAAAGAACTCCTCAGAAGCTCACAAGAGGACTTCTCAGAAGTTGCGAAGAGACCAAAAGTTTAGTTGGAACTACCCAGAAGAGCTAGAGAGCTTCCTTAAAGGTCCGAATTGAACATTTCAGCATTTCAGAATGAGAACTTCACGAAGTACATGAAATCCCAGAAGTTATGATAGATACTTTTGATAAAATCAGGGAGAAACTTTCCAGAAGTATAGGGGGAACTTGCTAGTAATTCAAGCTGAAATTTTTCAAAAATACAGGAACAAACTTCCCCGAAGTTCTGGACAATACTTCCCTAAAGTTCAGAAGAGATCATTTCGGCAGCTAAGAAAAAAACTTCTTAGAAGTTCAGGAAGAAACATCTAACCACTTAAGAACCCAGCAAACACAGGATCGTATATGATAGAGGATAAGAGTGCAAAGTGGAGGAGATATACGTACATTTTACATGATGCCAAATGGACGCATGTACGTATATCGCCTCCACTTTGTACTTATATTCGCTATCATATACGATTTTGTGTTTGCTGGGAAAATTTTCAAGTAATTCTGGAGAGTACTTTCTCAAAGTTTTGCAGAAACTCTCCTCGTAGCTCAGGATGGGACTTTTCAGAAGTTTTAGAAAGTAACTATGTTCAGGAAAAAACTTACCAAATGTTTCTGGAAGGTAAGGTTGGGCTCTTAAATGTTAATTTTGTAGAAAATAAGGAGTGACTGTCAGGAAGTTCATGAGGAATTTTGCCTGAAGTTCAGGAGGAAACTTCCCAGCATTTAAGTAAAGAGCCTTGAAGAAGATCAGGAGAAAGTTTCCCTGAAATTTAAGAGATGATCACTGACTAACCGAAGAAGCAGTCAATACAAAAATCATTCATATGACCATAATGATATTGATGATCATGAGTGATGATGACACCATATTAAAATATGGTACACACCATCTGCCAACCGTTCTCATCATACTTTGTGGACACACACTCATACGAAATTACAATTCCTTTCTTTACCATCTCACCTCTTTTGGAAAATTTGATCAGTAAGAAATTTCCCTGAAGTTAAGCTGAGAAGCTTGAAAAAATTCAAGAAATTTATCAATATATCCACAAAGTTTTCTAGAATGATTCTAGATCAGCGTGAATATTTATGGAGGGGTTTTTAAGGCGGGGAAGGTTCTTATGATAGTAAGAGACCTCTCCCTTTCCTGAGAGGGGAGCTCCCATACAAGTAAAATACAAATGTATAAATCGAAAATGACAGCCCTTCGACTTAATCTACAAAAAATACGAAATAAAAATAAAATTTTTGAATTCAATTTTATAATTTATATAACGGAAGATTAACTCTGTTATTCATTGTTATTCAAGGGTTATTGTTGAATCGAAAAAAGAGTCTGTTGTGTTTATCAAATGAAAACTAAATTGTGATTTTAAAATACAAAACTGGAAAGAACGTTACAGGGGAAAAAAACCTATAGAAAATTTTCAGTGTGACTTTGAAAATTTGAAACAATAGTGTAAGGTTACATACAATCCAAGAAATAGATGCAGACATTTTTACATAACCACACAAATAGCGTAAATGAAATAATTCACTCTCGTATAACGTTTTTTCGTTGAAAGAAGTCAAATTTTCTAAAAAAAAAATGTTTACAGATTTTCATAGTCATTCCCAGACATTTCAAATTTTTATCACAGACATTTGAAAAAATTATCTGGCATCCCTGATCACGGTACTAACAGCGTTAGAATTGAGAAATGAGATTCTTGCAATTGACAATCAAAGCAACAAAAGAGCCTCTCACTCTCTCAAACTTCTCATTCTTTTTCTCTCGCGTTGCTCACTCATTTTCTATATCTTGTACAAGTGTTATGTGATACGATCGTATCGCCAAGAATAAATATACCGGCATGGAAATTGACCGTCATTTTACTTCTCTAGTACACAGATGATCATGATGGTCATCGCTAGTAGAGGTGTTTCTACCGTCAAATTCAGCAGACATTCCGTAATAAACTGAAAGCAAATTTTTGGCAACTTAGGTGTTTTTTACCCTTTAGCTGTTCGACAGGGTACCCGGGTATTTTCCAAATCCAAATGATTGGAACTCTGGGCAGTATTGACCGATTTTAATTCTTTTGGCACCGTGACCATTTGGGCTCATTTGGTTCCCGCAATTCCGGATTTCCAGGTGCGGAGACACTATTTGGATACATCAATTGAATTTCCAGGAATGGATGTCAGAATCTTTGGAAAAATTCTTAAATACTGTGTCTATTCCATTATGAGCCATAAGCCGATTCGTCCCCGGAGCGGCCATTCTGTAACAGATTTCCGTGGTGTCTTGAATGACCATGAACATTTTCAGAAGAAAACTCTGGGAATACGGACAGCATAAATCATGAAATTTCTCCAGTAGGATATTTCTCAATATTTTGTGGCTAGTTTTGTTAACCGTCACTCGATACCTGGCGGAAACCTTCCAGGATTACCTTTCCGAGGACAAAACCAAAAATCTTCTAAAGAACTTTTATGAATTTTGAAACCCATATTGTCACTGGGTTTCCGTCTAAATAGGTAATAGGCCGCTCATGGCCTCTCGAAACCCCCACGGAAACCTGTTCCGGGGACGAATCATCAAATGGCCACGAAACGCCTTCTGAAGGAATTTCATACATTTTGATACCAATATTGCTAGAGTTTCCTTAGAAGTTTGTTTCTGGCAACTTGAAGTCCCACGGAAACATGTTCAGGAATAACCGGTTCAGGGACAAATTATCAGATGGCCACAAAACGTTAAGAATTATTCTCCTGGAGAAATCTTTCGAAATTTGACCCATATTGCCAAGGATTCCTTCTAAATATGTTCATGGCCACGTTCCAGGAAAAAGTCGGCATATGATCCACAATGGAATAGAAATAGCTTGCAGGAATTATTCCAAAGATCCGGAAAATGCAATTGAAATTCCCAAAAAGTGTCTCCGTACCAGACCACAGCCCCGGCAACCCGAATTTCCAGGAACCCGATAAATCCAAACAGACATTGTCGATTATATCAATGAAGCGGGTGAGTTTTTGAATCTAACGGTGCCAAAAGAATTAAAATTGGACACAAATTACCAGAGGTTAACACTTATTATGCTGTAAGTAATGTGTCTAGCATTTAGTTCTCAGAGATAATTAGTGAGTGATTGATTTTTCTACTCTCTTCTTATCACATTCTCCAGCAGTCATGAAGGCTTTTGCTACAAACGGTCAAATGAGATCAACCTGTTTGTGAGCGACACAATATTTGACCATCATTCGTGAGTTCTATTGATCATAAGAAAATGATGGTCATAGTCTTATAACCGTCATGAAAATGCACATAACTGGTAGTAACTAGTTTTTTAATGTTGGTAATCGTACAAAATACAATTGTATCGTCATTTGAACCAAACGGACCGTTTGAGGACCACCAAATTCGTTCCAAAAAGTGTACAACAGATTTTTTTCAGATAATTGCTTTCTATTGCTACTTTGACGTCGACTACACTAAAAAAAATCGACACGTTATTTCCACGTGAAATTTCACGTAACTTTCACCTGAACACGTCACCAAATCTTCTTCAGTAAAATTAGGTGAACATTATGTGCTAGTGAGTTGTACGTGCAAAATCACGTAGCATTTATGTGATTTTTACGTCGAATGTGGGTTTACGAGGAAATCGCGTAGCTCCTACGTGAATCCCACGTGCTTATTTCTGGTTACGTGAATTACGTGCGTTTCATGTGGAAACAACGTGATGAATTTTTTGAGTGTACGTCTATCGGCAAGGGTACCCAAGCAGGAGGTAACAACATATGAATACCTAATCTTGATCTTGATAACTGGCCTTGGTATTAAAGAGCTCAGATTGAGAGGTAAAATACCTGAGGATAATACCGAAAAAGTGTTCCCACAATGTTATGCGAATACCAAATTGAGGTAAGACAATACCAAAATAGTACCTCTAAGGTATTCTCAGGTATCCAAAATAACAAGTTTTGGTAATTGAAAGATATTTTGCTTGCAATCCTTAAATACCTTAGGTATTTTACCTCTTAATCTGAGCTCCTTAATACCAAGGCCAGTTATCAAGATCGAAATTAGGTATACACATGCTATTTTTTCCTGCTCGGGATTGGCATTGAAGAGCTCAGATTAAAAGATCCCGAGCCGAGAGGAGACAACAACATATGAATACCTAATTTTGATCTTGATAACTGGCCTTGGTATTAAAGAGCTCAGATTGAGAGGTAAAATACCTAAACAATATACCAAAGAATCGCAGGCAAAATGTCTCTCGAATAACATAACTTGTTATTTTGGATACCTGGGAATACCTGAGAGGTACTATTTTAGTATTGTGCTACCTCAATTTGGTGTTCGCATAACATTGTGTGAACAATTTTATGGTGTTATCCTCAGGTATTTTACCTCTTACTCTGAGCTCATAAATACCAAGACCGAGTTATTTGGTCCTGCTCGGGTAGGGATCAAAAAAAAAAAAAAATAGTGGCCACACATTTTGAACGTTAATTTCTCTATAGATTTTCGAAGTTGTAGCTTCCTTGCCCTTGCCATGTAGAACGGTTCTGTTTTCAAAACGTTGATCATTGAGCCACGGCCTTTCGATTGGTAAATAATACTTCAGGAATTGCTCGCTACGATGCGCTAGTAAAGGGTGTTCCACATCAAATTGCATCCCGGAAAAAACGCTGAGAAAATAACGTAGTAGACCGATTCGATTCAAACTTTAAGACAATAAAATGTAGCCCATTAGTTAGCTTTGGCATACTTATTTCATTCAACTTCAATACCATAACCGTATGCTGGTATCCTACGCTTAACTCCACTCATCAGGTTCAGTACAACATCTGGTTGCAGCTTCTTTTGTGCCGAAACCCACTCTTTCTTCATGTCTTCCTCAGATTTGAACTTCTTAAGATGCTTCCGTAAGGCTTGCTAAAATACCCAGTATTTTTCGATGGGCCTTAGTTCCGGTGCGTTGGAGGTGGAAGGGTTCAGTCCTTGGGTACGAAAATGATCACGTTGGCTTCGTACCACTCCATGACAACATTTGAATAGTGGCACGAAGCTAGATCCGGCCAGAAGATAGTAGGGCCCTCGTGTGACTTCAACAGATGAAGCAGACGCTTTTGTAGACACTCCTTGAGGTACATCTCCCCGTTTACAGTCCCGGTAGTAACGAACGGCGCACTCCGTTTGCCACATGAGTAAATCGCTTGCCAAATGATGTATTTCTTGGCAAACCTTGGAAGTTTCTGCTTCATTACTTCATCCGGAACATCAAACTTGTGCTGGGCGGTGAAGATCAATACCCCCGGAAGCTGCCGGAAGGCCGCCTCGACAGCATACTTCTCAATCTTTCTCTCTTTCATTATGCTGTAAAATTTACTATTTTCGCTGAAGTACTGAACAACTTCGTCAAAGCTAGGAACCTTCCATAGTCATAGGATAAAAAAGTACTTTGTGATCAGGAAACTCACTTGTGTAGTAGCGTTGCCCCACACAACAACTACATCGAACACTGAAACGTTTCATATGGCCAGGGTACCAAGATATAGCATATTCGGGAGATTTATTTACAAACTAGCGCCACGTATTGAGACACTTCTGAACTTCTGCTCATAGATCAAAAGATTTTGACCTGCTGAACAACTTAGTCGAAGCCTGAAACCATTCATTTGGTGAGGATTCAAAGATAAAGCATTTTAAAGAAAATTAGTAGCATAGTGGTGCCACGTAATGATACAATTCTTAACAAAAGACTGACTAAAAGTCAATTGGTACGCACAAAAAGACCTATAATTCGTGATTCAATCATTTTGAAAAGGCAATTAATGGTTGCTTTACAGTACTTTTATTAAAACTGCAAAATTACAGCCTTAGATGGTTACATTTCTCCAGTCCGAACGAAATCTCGAACCTTCCTCTTGGTAGAGTCTATCAGCGCCTGCATAGGGAAAACGGACACGAAATCAGCGCATTTCTTCGATTTTGCCCGCATCTGCAGGATGTCTTTGACAGCCTCGCCGCTGCTTCGAAATTGCCCAGTATTTTTCGATTGGTCGAAATTCCGGACAATTCGGAGGATTCATTAGCTTGGGGACAAAATCAATCTTATTGGCAGCATACCACTTCAGAACCACCTTAAAGTAGTGGCAGCTGGCCAAATCGAGAAAAAGATGACTTAACCCCTATGCTTGCGGATGGACGGCAATACACGTTTTTTCAGCCATTCTTCGATACAAATTTGTGATATCATTGTCGAGGATGACGAATAGTTCCGTTTTCAGACCACAACAACAAATCGCTTACCCAATCATGGCCTTCTTCGCAAACTTTTCGGCGAACACTTGAATCTTCCAAACACATCCCCACGTCCAGTCGCGATGTAAAACTTTTGACCGGGGATCTGCTTAAAATCGAATTTGACATATGTATCGTTATCGATCAACACAGCCTTTGTGTTTCGTCAAAACGCGGTCGTACAAGAGCCTTGCACGGTTTTTGGCCACGCAATTCTGCTTCATGTGCCGGTTTGGATGATTACTGGATTTTCCAGAGATGTTCCGCATCGTTTGAAAGTTGGCGTTGTACCTTCTGGCGAAACCTCGGATCGAAAGACCGGGATTGGGTTTAACGCACCTCAACACCTTGCTGCGCAGCTGACGATTCCTGGCTCTAGCTTTTTAGTAGGTCCACTGATTTCTTCCCACACTCAGGGGTTCCTTGCAGGTTTTAAGCACTGGACAGACTGTTGTTGTTGGCATCTTCAGCACTTTTGCCTGCTTGGAATCGGACCACTCTGGATTTTTGTACAGTATTTATTTTTCTTTCGAGTTTGACGTTATTTCTGAACGTGGTCGACTACTTTGATCAAACTTGCCACAGTTGTTCTCTGTAGAAATGTAAACAAATCACTGTCAAAGATGTTCGATTCCCAAAAATAGAGGTGCTTGAAGGGCGTACCAATTAATTTTTAATTAGCCTTAAACAGTAAGCAATGAAAAAGGAGTGGATCTACTGGACAACCTTCAAATGTTAAAGTAACCTCGGTAACGGTAACGTGGTGACAACCACCGACGCCAGGAAGATGACACCCACCATCTGAACCCTACATATCGCTCTCATCAACACATGAGCCGGGACCAACGGCTTTACTTTCCTTCCGAAGTAAGACGTGACCAGATTTCTTCGCCTCAGAACATCTTCCGGATTAAAGTTGCTTCATTGGTCATTCAAAAATAGTACTGCCAGCTAGTGGTTAGCATATCTATGGGTAAAATATTATTGATCAAATTTAGTTCCAGTGAAAATCTATTAATTAAGTGATTTTAATTTATCAATAGTATATGTAAATGGAAAATCATATCGTCATTCATTAAAACATAAATTAGTAAAATTTGTTCATGAAGGGGAATTCTCCTATTATCGACAATCTACGCAGAGTCCACCCTTTTTTGAGTATTTTTCAGCACAGTGCACAGAATTGGGGTATTTGTTTTCTTTTGCTCCTTCCCCAAGAAACATTGTCAAAACCATCCAGCCTAACTAAGTTTTATTAAAGCTTTGTGGAAGCCACAAGAGATAAATTTGGTTTTATTATGGTACCAAGAGGTGCCAATACTGCCAATAGGTTTCATATTTTAGTCATGAATTTGTTTTCTCAAATTCCTTTTACTCCTATCAAAGGTTTTATTACGACTTTATGAACTCGTAAAATGCTGTTTTTAATGCCGTTTCAGGACTCAGTTAAAAAAGGATTTTAGAACCATTTGGCTCCAGTAAATGTGTTGCAAGTTCTTATTTTCTTCGATTGGAGAAGGTCTTTTCGGAGACGAATAGGTATCCGGACTATGGTGGATCAGGATAGTATCCACCAGAACGGACCTAATGAATCGCAGTAGATTGCTTACCAAGTAGTAGGTTTGATGTTAGAGGTTTCTTTATTGAAAGATTCTTACTTATATATGATTAGTACAATGTTTGCCTATCTATATTAATAGTAAGAGAAAAAGAGACGACTGGAGAACCATTTGCAAGACTTCAACATCAGAGAAATTTGGATGGGATTGGCTCTACTCGATAGTGCAATTTGAAACCCTTTTGTTCGAGTGCACCCGAGGACGGTGCCTACGCGAAAGGTGACGAGTGAAAGAATTGAACGATAGCTATTGAAGTGTCACATGTGTGTAATTGTATTCTCTGTTATGCATATTGGATGCGAAGCATATTTTGAGGCGGATGGCGTTTGGGTTAATTTATGTTTCTGTTTTAAGTCAGTGGTTCTCAACCATCTTACAAATGCATTAAATGGCAAATTGGCATTGAGGGAAGTCACTATATGACCAAATAGTTTTATAGTAGCCATTGCTAAGATAAGTTGGTTTTTGGGCAAAACTGAGATTTTTTCCAATCGCCATATTGAAATATAAGAAATAATTGGAATGTGGAAAAATAAATGTAATGCAAATGAACTGTATTTCGAAGACCAATTTTGGCATTCTTTTTGAATACCTTGTTGAATTCCATCATTTTTCAGGAAATTCATGATTATTTGATCGCACATGTTTGTTTTAATTTTGTTTGTGTTGTTGTAAACTCGCATAGTTTCCGAGACGCATTAATTTTCGGCTCTTACCGTACCAATATTCACCATAAATTTAAAAGCACATATGATTGGGAGCATGATACGATATGAAAAAACTCAATTTGTTTTGGAAATTCTGCTAATAGCAAAACTTGCCGCAACACTTTTTTCCTAGATATTATTTACTGCTAAATGAATCAGAAGAGCAAAGAATCGAACAAAGCAGAAAAACAAAAACCTACCCCGATGTCACAGAAAAGTTTGACAGCTGTGGCCATTTGGCCGTATTTTGGTTTTCATGGCAGCCAATAGGTTTTATGAAGGTTCTCAAGTGGTCATGACAGGTGAGGTGTTGAGGTGTTGGTAGACAAAACAATTTTGAATGCAGCTTTATCAACATAGCCGAGAGAAGTACTATACGGCTGCACAGATAAAAAGATCCATTGAATTTTTTGCGTTATCTCATGCACATAAAGGGAATGCTAGATTTGGCAGAAAATAATGGGATATTTTTTGTGAATTTAAGCCAGATAACGCCTGAAACAAGCCTGTTGTATAAAAGATTGTAAACATTGTTGCATGGCTTAGCAAAGACTACAACCAACTGCGTTGTTTACGCCTCCTTTGACTAGCAATTAAACGAGTCCCTGTTTCATTTGGTTGCTGAGGGCTGTAAGAACCTATTTTTTAATTATTTTATGTAACAAAAATATGAATTGTACATCTTCACTGAAGAAGAATTTTCATAGTTTGGGTGAAAATAGCAAACAACGCAAAAAAAAGATCCTGATGTACAACCTCCTTAGAAACCTAAAAGTAACACACGCATATGCTACCTGATAACCTCAAAAGACCTGCCTGCATTAAATTTCCCAAGAACCTTAAATTCTAAATCCATGATCTCTCGGCACCCCCGTGTTCCAAAATTCCAAAATCGTGATTAATTTATCTGCTGAATTATAAATTTATTAGCAGTGTCTCGAGTCTTCGCCCCGGCTGACCGCGCCCGGAGAGCACCACCTCGCTGGCATCGCACCGCACCAGTCCCAGACAAATGAGGCTAAAATTAATGTTCATCTCACTTTTATCTCTCAATCTTTAGCTGCTGTCGCTGCTGCTGCTGTTGTTGTTGCTATTCGTGTTGTTGCTCCTCGGAGGGTTCTCGAGGAGGTCCCCATAATGTTTCCGAAGCACCACCACACAACCAGTAGCGCATGTTTCTGATTTGAAAGTCTAATAAGGTGCTGCCGGTTGTGCTCCTGGGTGAAACAAGAGACGCTTTCTTCTTCATTTCGTTCGGTCGCGTTCGGGGTGATCATTGGGAATAGATTCGATTTTAATTAATTTGAAAACGACTTCTTCTAATCCCGTGCTCCAAGCTGTCTTGCCAAGTCGCGTGAAAACACAGAATTGCTCCGACGGGACGGGAAAAGGTCGTGATCGGAAGCCTAAAACTGGACTCGGTTTATGCAAATTAGCGCGGAGTTTTGCTGCTTATCTAAATCTCGACGCTCGGCCACGGAAGACTGGCGGATCTTAATGGGTGCGCTCTGGACGTCTGCTCTGCTACCGTATTTTGCACACCGAGCTGATTGGAAAATTTCTCTAAGAGGAATTGTTTGCGGCCGAGCTCAATTAAAACGATGTAAAGACGAATTCCCTCGTGGCCGCGAGCGAAGGGTGAGGGGCAACTTGTCCAAATGGTCGCTGATGTCTTTATTAGCGATTGAGTTGTTCAATGGGTTTCCACTTGGGTTGTTGCTGGTGGTGAAGAAGATACAGTTACAATACAACTCAGAGCTGCCCGCGAATCATGACTTCCCTCGGTGGAGGTGGAGCGGGAGTAAAATCGAACCGATTCCAACCGATCTACTCTTCATGAAGCCCAACATTGGTCGTTTTTCGTGTTTCTTCTTTCCCTTGCTGGCCGATTTATTTCTTCCGATTATTTGAACATTGTTTCTCGGTTGCTGGCCTTTGCTCGGCCTGTTTCAATGTTTTGTTTTGAATTTTTCGTTGCACCCCTTGCCGTCCAGGGCCGGGTGCTGTGATTTCCAACTTCTTTATTATGCATAATTAAGTAATTGTTTAATTACAATTCCAATTCGCCAGCAGAGGCAGACAGGAAGGTTCAACTCAGCGCCACAATTATAGCCTTTTAGAATTCAATTTACGGAATTGGTTGGTGCCCTGCTCTTTGGAACATTGGATGGAGATTTTCGCCAAAGAAGGGGGCTAAATAATTAAACCGATATTTATCGGAATTTAAAGCCACGACTGCCACGGGCTGCGACTTCTCTCCGCTGAACTTTCTCGTTTATTGTCGTTTAATTAAAAGCAACGACCTGCTTAACAACTCTATTTCGGTCGGGTCACGGGAGATTTCCCCGAGCCTTGATTTACGGTAAGAGCAGTCACCTTACGGGTTTTTATATTTGCATATCGTGCACCGACTGCCTTCGACGGCTACCGGCACCGACCAGAAGTCATCCAGTCCATCAAACCGTTAAAAACAAAACTTTACGCGAAACCAATTATCATAAAGTACGATTCGGGACCGGAGTGCTGCAGCGGCAACCCGAACCAACGTCAAGGAAAAAAGGAGATACTCGCGATGCAAAAATACCGGCCCGCGTGTACGGTAATGATCTTGGAAGGGCATATCTCGGTCGGTAACGCATTATCGTAACTGTCAGTGGATGTGGAATAAAAATGGCTGATTGAAGTGATTTGGTTTTTTTCTTCTTGCTTAAACCGCTGCTTATTCGGTAAGCTGATTGAACTTGAGATGGTTATCTCAAAATGGTTTAATCCACAATCAGGTGACCTGGTAGGGGGGTGAACTGTTGCAAGAAAGTAGTTTCTATGTGTTTGATTTGTCCTGAAGGTAAAAGTATAACAATGTTTCGGGTTTTGTTACTTCATGATTCCTTGGGCATAGTGGGTAAAGTAGGTTTGAGATTGCCACTCATATATACTAATGTAAAAATGTGATAAGAACCCTAGCAGCACGCTTGTTCCAAAGCGGTTGAAGTAACTTCAATGTGACCAAAATATACTGAATAGACCTAAGGCTATTCCAACGAGCCGACCGTAATGCAGGTAACCCAACAAAACCTGAACCATTGTAAGGCCACCCTGCAACTGCTGTGTCAGGCAGTTAGTGAGTCGGCATCGGATATCGCCATTATTTCCGACCCATACCGCATTCCACCCGGCAACGGGAACTGGTTTGCGGACAGGGCTAATATGGCGGCATTGTGGACGACGGGCAAGTACCCGGTTCAAGAGGTTGTGTCTGCAGCTGCTACGCACCGCCAAGTTTTCCAATATGTTCGATCGGATGACTACGCAGCTAACTGGCCTGAACGCGATGGTAATAGCGGAGGACTTTAACGCTTGAGCGCTCGAGTGGGGGAGCCGCCTTACCAACCCTAGGGGCCAGATTCTTCTGAAGGCCTTGGCTAGGCCAACGTAGGTACCAAGAGTACCTACCATAGAAACGGAGCGGAATCGATCATCTATATAACATTTATCAGTCCTAGGCTGCTTATCAATTGGAGGGTGGATGATGGCTACACCCATAGCGACCTCTTGGCAGTTCGTTATTGTATCGTCCAAAATACAAGGCAGCGTGCGGAAGGAGGAGCATCCACTCCGTTCGCCCGCAGATGGAGGACCTCCTTCTTTGATGTAGAGACTTTTAAAAAGGCGCTTGAGAGGGTACGAAACTTACGCGAAATCCAGGAACCTTGCGACGAACGATCCGTTATGACACTCACACCAGTGTCCGATGCGACCATGCCGAGGGAAGTCAAACCGAGGAATAGAAGATCGTCCGTGTATTGGTTGACGGAGTCAATCGCCGACCTCCGAAGAACATGCCTCCACGCAAGACGGAGTGTGCAAAGAGCGCGGTCAGACGCTGAGAGAATCGAGCGTAGAGGGGCGCTAGTCACCGCAAAGGCCTCACTAAACAGGGAGATAAAGGCCAGCAAGCGAGCCTGCTTTAAGAGTCTGTGTCAGAAGGCCAATACGAATCCGTGGGGTGATGCCAATCAACAGGGCTGCTGCAGGTGATGGATGGGGGACTCTTTCCGAGCCACGATCCAAGTCCATGGCCCCCCGCCGCCATAGATTTGTCCCATGACCACCAGTTCCAGTATCCCAGACCTTAACGCTATCATAGCGACGGCATTGTGGACGGCTCAGCCGAATACCCGAGACCACGTAGGCATTGATAACGGCACAACGGGGGCCGGCGACGAGGTGACGGTGACGAATGAGGAACTCATTGCGATAGCAAAGTCGCTAAAGGTGAACAAACCGCCGGGACCGGATGGTATTCCGAACCTAACCATCAAGACGGCTATCTTGCTGGATTCAGAGTGGTGATGCAAAAGTGTCTGGACGAGGGCGTCTTCCCGGACACCTGGAAGATTCAGACCCTTGTGCTGCTACCAAAGACAGGGAAGCCACCAGGAGATCCATCGGCATATAGACCTATATGTCTGTTGGATACAGCGGGTAAGGTGATCGAGAGGGTAATTCTTAACAGACTGACAACATACAAGGAGGGTATAGGCGGTCTGTCTAACAATCAGTTTGGCTTCCGCAAAGGGAAGTCGACGGTGGATTCAATCCTGTCCGTCACCAAGACGGCTGAGGTGGCAATCTAGCGTAAAAGGCAAGGAGTACGACACTGTGCAGTTGTCACCATTGACGTGAGAAATGCGTTCAATAGCGCCGGTTGGGTGGCTATCGCCGACTCCCTCCAACGCCTTCAGGTTCCTGGGTACCTGTACTAGATTCTTGGAAGTTACTTCCAGAATCACGTACTGGTATACAGCACAGAGGCAGGCAAGAAACGTTTCCAGATCACCGCAGTCACGTCTCACAAGGTGCGATCCTTAGTCTGGTGTTATGGAACACGATGTACGATGACGTACTGTGGCTTAAGTTCCCGTGCGGGGTGAAGATAGTCGGGTTCGCGGACGACATCACCCTGGAGATATGTGGTGAATCCATCGAAGAGGTCGTGTTAACGGCTTCGCACTCCATCGGCATTGTGGAGAGATGGATGAGCTCCAGGCAATTGGAGCTAGCCCACCATAAGACTAAGGTCACGGTGGTGAATAATCGGGAATCGCAGCAACTTGCAACGATCAGTGCAGATAACTGCACAATAGAATCGAACAGGTTCTTGAGGTATCTTGGGGTTATGATCGACGATAAGCTGTCCTTTGTCAGTTCCGTCGATTACGCTTGCAAGAAACCCTCAATGGCTATATCGGCATTATCCCGCATGATGTCGAATAGCTCGGCGGTGCAAGGGAGTAAGCATAAACTCCTGGCCAGCGTCGCCCTGTCCATACTTAGGTACGGCGGGCCGGCATGGATCACCGCCCTGAGTACCAAGGGCTACGTTGGTAAGCTAGAGAGTACGCACAGGCTTATGTGCCTAAGAGTGGTTAGTGCATACCGAACGGTATCACGCGACGTGGAAAGAGGACGTATTTTGAATAACGTGGAACAAGAGGTATTCGGAAGACCACTAGAGTCGCATCCATGGATAAGTGGCAAAGGGAATGGAACAACTCTACCAGAGGTCACCAAACTCGACGCCGATGCCGACAACAATGGAACCAGTACAAGGTACAGCACGTTTATCAAATCCAGCATGCCTAATTTGCAAGAACCCGAAGCACCGGGTTGAAGATTGTTCGGAATTCCATAAAAAGGCCGTTGGTAGACGATACAGCTTGTGTCGCCTTTGTTTTGACGCACCTGACAAATCGCCTTTCAAAACCATTCAGTATCATTATATGCCTTCTTGGGTGACGGGTCGGAGAAAACACTGGTCGACGAGGAGGTTGTGAAACCGTTAGATGTCGTTGGAGAAAGTCAACCATTGTGCCTGCAGTGGACATCGAATGTGAAGAGAATAGAGGCTAATTAAGCACGGTTTGGAGATCGCAGCACGTATGAGCTTGACGAGACACACCTTGTCCAACGTGCGAACAGTGAGCAAGTTGGACTTACCCAGGCAGTCATTACGGTCGTTGAGGTTTCCCGGTCAACGATTACGAGAATGCTTCACGACCTAGGAGTAATGGAAATAACACGCCCAGAGTCAGGAGAGTTTCAGTTAGCTACTAGGATCTTGCGGGATACCACGAAGCATATCGGACATCGATTCCCAACCGAACTATTATGGAAGTACGATTGTTTTGAGTTCCTAACCTTACCTTACCAATCAGACTAAGGCCGGCGTGGCCTCTGCTGTACACAGAAGTTGTTTCCAATGTATTCGGTCCATGGCTGTACCTCACCAACCTTACTGTCTGCGGAGGATCCGCATGTCGCCATCTACTTGATCGATCCACCTTGCTCGTTGCGCGCCTCTTCTTCTTGTACCTGTCGGTTCGTTTTCGAGATCCATTTTCACATTCACATTCCATTTTCATTTCGACACTAGCTGAACCCGGTGCGTGCGCTGCTACGCTTGCAACTAAATGAAGAAAAATTTAATATAACTGGCACGTTTATGGTTTTTTTTCGAAATGATTTTTTTTTTCTTGACTAAGCAGGGGTTCAAACTTCTATCAAAACATGCTTCCCATCTGAGAAACACACTTTTTGTGTTTAAGTAAGCTGGATAATTTTCATTTTTGGTAGAAATTTGTGTTTCATTTGTATGGGAGCCCTCCCTTCCAGAGTAGGGTGGTTTCTCAAACCACCATACAATCATTGCCTTCAAAACCCCCCACATTCCAAATTTGGTTCCATTTGCTTGATTAGTTCTCGAACCATCGCACTGGGCTCATCGATTATAATAAAAATTTGAGTTTAATTTGTTTGAAGCCCCCCTCCCCCTTCAGAAAGGGGAGGGGTCCTGAACTACCATAGAAACATTCTTGCCTTCAAAACCCCCCACATGTCAAATTTGATTCGATTTGCTTGATTAGTTCTAGGGTTATGAAGAAATGTATGTTTCATTTGTATGAGAGCGCCCCTTCCTGAGAGAGTAGGGGTCTCAAACAATCATAAGAACCTTCCCCAGCCCCAAAAACCCCTTCATATAAATTTTCACGTTGGTCGAAGAACTTCTCGAGTCTATAAGGGTCTGACTGACAGACAGACAGATATTCATTTTATGTACACTGATAGGCAAAATAAAGTGCCCACCTCTTCGTTTTTCAATTTCTCTCATTTACTTGGTTCAAATTAAAGTAAACACAGTGTAGTTTTTTTCTTATTTTATTTTTGTATTCTTTATAAATTTCACTTATAGAATACTGAAAAACAGGAGTTTTACTTAAAGAAAAAATAAATCAATTTGTGTTGAAAAAAAAGTGACAAAATAAAGTGCCCACTTCAAAAATCGATATGTTTTCGATAAGTTTCCATTGGAAGACCCCTCGATTGTTTATGTTTTGATATTTTGACATGTTTTGAAGCAAACGGCTCAACGTGGTGCATTTGTATACGTGATCGCATTCAATTCAATTGAAAATTATGGAGAACGCAGTGCTTTAGAAAGCAATTCCCTTGTGTATCCGAAAATTGGTCGTTCGTGATGTGCAAAACGGTGAATCGCACAGGGCTGTCGCTAAGAAGTACAGTATCAGTAAGGCAGCGGTTGGCAAAATTCTTCTGAAGCTTAAAGCGTTTGGATCAGTGGTGGATCGCCCCGGCAGAGGCAGGAAGCGGAAAACTGTCCGTGAGATCCAGGAAACCCCTTCAGTTATCAGTTTTCGGTCGAACTGTTCGTCGCCGTCTCGTAGCACAGGGTTGAATAGCAAACTTGCCCGGAAGCGCCCATTTATCAGCAAGGCAAACAAAGCCAAACGGCTTAAGTTTGCTAAGGAGCATGCTGATAAGCCCCTAGAGTTCTGGAAAACGGTTCTCTGGACGGACGAATCAAAATTCGAGCTGTGTAACCGAAAGGGGCGGGTTCGTGTTTGGTGCAGATCGGGAGAGGAGCTTCAGGAGCGCCACATCCAAGGCGCGATGAAGTATGGAGGAGGAAATGTGATGGTCTGGGGGTGTTTTTCGTGGGGTGGAGTGGGAAGCATTGTGAAAATCGACGGGATAATGACGGCAGATTCTTACATCAACATCCTGCGAGAAAATCTGGAGGTTTCGCTGATCCAGACGGGCCTTGAAGAGAAGTTCGTATTCCAGCAGGACAATGACCCGAAGCATACTGCCAAGAAGACGAAGTCTTTCTTCCGGTCTTGTCGGATCAAACCGCTGGAATGGCCTCTACAAAGCCCGGACCTCAATCCCATCGAGAATTTGTGGGCGATTCTCGATACCAGGGTTGACAAAACTGGTGTATAAAAATAACTATTTTGAAGCCCTGGAGCGCGCCTGGGAAGAGCTAGATCCACAGCACCTAAAGAACCTGGTTGAGAGCATGTCGAAGCGCCTGCAGGAGGTCCTGAAGGCCAAAGGAGGACATATCAATTATTGAAATGCTTTTATTTTACTTTAGTTTATGTTTTCTGAACCCTAAATTTCAACACAAATTGATTTCTTTTTCTTTAAGTAAAACTCCTTTTTTTGCAGTATTCCATAAGAGAAACTTTAAAAGAATATAAATAATAAGATAATAAAAAAAACAGTGTGTTTACTTTAATTTGAACCAAGCAAATGAGATAGTTTCATCTCTTGATTAGTTCTCGAGTTATGCAGAAATTTGCTTTTTATTTGTATAGGTGCCCCCCCCTTCCCCTTTGAAATGGTGAGGGGTAGTGAAGTGCCATAGAAACATTTCTTGCCTCCAAAATTCTCAACATGCCAAATTTGGTTTCATTTGCTTCATTTGCTCTCGAGTTACGTTAAAAATTATGTTTCATTTTTATGGGAATCTCCCCTTCCAGAAGGTGGAGGGGTCTCAAACCACCTTAGAAACATTTATTTCCTTCAAAAACTTACACATGCCAAATTTGGTTCCATTTGTTTGATTTGTTCTCGGGTTATGCAGAAATTTGTGTTTCATTTGTATAAGAGACCCCTCTTTCAGTTAGCGGAGGAGTCTCAAACCATTATAGAAACATTTCTTGCCCTCGAAAACCTCCATAAGCCAAATTTGGTTCCACTTACTTGGTTAGTTCTCGAGTTAGGCAGAAATTTGTGATGTTTTTGTATGGAAACCCCCTCCCTCCCCCTTTCAGATGGTGGAGTCTCAAACTTCCATAGAAACATTTCTCTCCTCCAAAAACCTCCACATGCCAAATTTGGTTCCATATGCTTGATTAGTTCTCGAGTTATGCACAAATTTGTGTTTCATTAGTATGAGAGCCCCCTCTTACAGAGGGCAGAGGGGTCTCGAGTTACTTAAGAAACATTTCTTGCCTTCAAAAACCTCTACCTGTCAAATTTGGTTCCATTTACTTGATTAGTTCTAGAGTTATGCAGAAACTTGTGTTTCATTTGTATGGGAGCCCCCCCCCCCTTTCCTACCAGAGAGGGAGGAGGGGTCTCGGACTACCGTAGAAACATTTATTGCCTTTAAAATCCCCGCAAGCCAAATTAGGTTCCATTTGCTTTATTAGATCTAGAGTTATGAAGAAATTTCAGTTTCATTTGTATGACAGCACCCCTTCTAAGAGAGGGGAGGGGTCTCAAACTACCATTCAAACATTTTTCGCCACCAGAAAACCCCACATGCCAAATTTGGTTCCATTTGCTTGATTAGTTCTTGATATGTGCAGAAATTTCTGTTTTATTTGTATGGGAGCCTCCCTTTCTAGAGAGGAGGGTTCTCAAGCTACCACAGAAACATTTTTTGCCTCCAAAAACTACCTCATGCTAAGTTTGGGTTCTTTTGCTTGATCAGTTCTCGAGTTATGCAGAACAATGTGTTTCATTTGTATGGGAGCCCCCTTTTTCAGAGGAGGGAGGGGTCTTTTACTATCTTAAAAACGTTCCCCGGCCTCAAAAACTCCTGCGTACAAATTTTCATGCCAAACGGTTCTTCCGCTCGCGAGTTAAATCGTGACAAAGGAAACCCCAACTCATTTTTATTATATAGATTCTTACGACATTCCCAGGCCATCGTAGTCGACCGATTTATGCGATTTGTACGATGGAAGGTCCCAGCAACTGGTGCAATTCGTGGTTCGTTCGCCTCCTCCACGTTCCGTCTTCCATCTGCACTCCGCCGTAGATGGTATGCAGCACCTTCTGTTCAAAGACTCCAAGGGCGCGTTGGTCCTCCACTAGCAATGTCTATGTTTCGTGGCCGTAGAGAACTACCGGTCTAAACCATGTCTTGTAGATGGTCAACTTTGTGGTTCGGTGAACTTTGTTCGATCAGGATCGATTCAGAATCCAAAGTAGGCACGATTGCCAGCCATAATAAGCCTTTGTATTTCTCTGCTGGTATCGTTATCGGCTGTCACCAATGAGCTCAGATACACGAATTCGTCTACTACCTCGATTTCATCACCGTCGATCGGAACTCGTGCTAAGAGGCTAACATTGTCTTCTCGTGAGCCTCTTCCCTTCATGTATTTTGTTTTCAACGCATTAATCACAAGCCCAATCCTACCAGCTTCAGTCTGATGTACGTTTCCGCCATCGTCTCAAAGTTACGTGCTACGATATCAACGTCGTCGGCGAAGCCAAATAGTTGAACAAACTTCCTGAACATCCTGCCACTCGTGTCTATCCCAGCTCTTCGAATCACACCCTCCAGTACAATGTTAAACAACAAACACGACAATCCATTTGCTGTAACCCTATCCGAGATTCAAAGGGACTCGAGAGCGTCCCTAATACTCGGACGACACACATCACTCGATCGATCGTTGTTTTGATCAACCGCGTCAGTTTTTCCGGAAATCCATATTCATGTATATCTGAGGTCCCAAACAGCTACCAAATGGCAGTTCGGCGGTTGGAATGTCTGGAAATCCGGAACGACCCGTATACGTAACGACCCAGTTATCGGAGAAAGTGTGAGAAGATCGCGGTATCAGGTGCAAGGATACATCCACAAGGCGACGCAAAAGGAACTCGATGATTCGGATCCAAGGGACACATGGTATTTAACCTTAGGTGTAGTTATCCACCCCAAGAAGTCGTCCAAAATTCGTATCTTCTGTGATGCGGCTGCAGGGATAGATGTCATCTCACTCTACACGATGCTGCCGAAAGGACCCAATCTTCTCAGGACATTACTGGACGTTCTCTACGGGTTCCGTGAAAAGCGAATCGCCTTATGCGCAGATTTGAAGGAGATATTTCACCAGATTCATATTCGACCGGAGAACCGTCATGCGCAACGACTACTCTCGAGGATCCATCTCAAGATCCTTAAGTGTACTTGATGGACGTCGCAACCTTTGGGCAACGTGTTCGCCATGTTCGGCACAATTCATCAAGAATTTGAACGCCGAAGAGCATTCAGACGAGTTTTCCGCCACTGCAGATGCTATAATCCGGACACACTATGTCGACGATTATTTGAACAGCGCGGACGTCGAAGAACCGATAAAACCAGCCTAGCACTGGTCAAGCATGTCACTCTCAACGGTGCTGGCGGAAGCAGAGAATGTAGGGACTTCGACGCCACTAACTTACATTTCTTTTAGATTACGCAGCAGGAGGCGCTGACGCCGAATCATTTCCTTCTACTAAGCTCCAACAGTGTAACACAGGCTACGAGGATGTTAGTGAATCCGCAACAAGCTAGTCGAAACAACTGCAACCAATGCCGAGCGATGGTCAACCAATTCTGGCGACGTTGGATACGAGGTAACTTCCGACCATCACACCTCGCACAAAGTGGTTTGAGGAGGTGAAGCCTATCCTAGTAGCACACTTGTTGCAGTACAGTTGAGATAACATAAATATGACTTGCTAAATCGTAATCAAGTTACTACAACTAATAAGGATCGTAGTGTGCTACTTGGGTATTGTGGTCGGCGATTTGGTCATCATCGTGGATGATTAGATTTGTAACGGATAGTTCAGAGGGTCGAGGTTGTCGAGGTCATTGTAGGGCATGATGGACGTGTACGTGATACTGTAGTGCAGACTACTGACGGCATGGTTCATCGACCAGTGACGAAGTTGGCGTGGTTGGATGTGGCTGATGGTAAAGCCGGACCGGAGATACCGTGACCTGTCTTACATGGGTCGGGGAAGTATTGCGAAGCGCGCCGACTATCCGTACAAACTCTACGGACTCCACGATTGAACACCCTCGATCTAAGACAACGAATAACAGCATGACAACGGAGTATGAACATACGTATAAGGAGAGCTATAGTAGACGTCAAGGGAAATAATAGGCAGAAGTGAATTAGAAAGTAAATAATAAACAGTGATAGGCAGAAGTGAATAACGAAGGAAATAATAGACAGTGATAGACAGAAATGCATTAGAAAGTTTTGATGAAAAAAATATTGCACGAAATTTGATAAGAAGTGGAGATAAAAAGAAACATTGGATCTTCTGTTTTCTATAATGCACATAAAGGGAATGCTAGATTTGGCAGAAATTAATGAGATTATTTCATGTAAATGTAAGCCAGATAACCCTGAATCAAGTCTGTCGCATGACAGATTGCGAACATTGTTGTATGGCGCATGCAAGATTGCAGACAATTTCGTTGTTTACACTTCCTTTGGCTTGAAATTAAACGAGGAAAATTTTACGCGCCTGAGAAAATTCATTATTTTTC
>JASCZW010001380.1:0-118296 GCA_034211315.2 Aedes japonicus | reverse complement strand
ATCATCGCCACCGAAGAAATGCAAACAGCAGAAAGTGTACTGATTCGTCTAGTCCAGCAGCAGCTATTCTCCGCTGAATGGAAACAGCTTAAGCAATCTATGCCAGTCTCGTCGAAATCTCGCCTCCGTTGGTTTCACCCGTTCCTATCCGCTTATCAACTGATCCGCATCGGTGGAAGACTCAAACAAACCCAACAGACATTCGATAGAAAGCATCAAATTCTGCTACCATCCACCCACTCAATATCTACTCTGCTCATTCGCTCACTACATGAGACTCATTTGCACGCCGCTCCCCAATTGCTGCTCAACATTCTCCGTCTGAGGTATTGGATTACTGGGGCGAGAAGCTTGGCCAGGAGGATCACCCAGCACTGCGTAGTCTGCGTCAGAGCCCGACTGAAACTCGTCCAGCAGTTTATGGCCGAGCTCCAGTCGAAAGAGTAACTGCGACCCGCCCGTTTACAATCACTGGAATCGACTACTGGGGTCCAATCGCACTAAAACCCATCCCTCGTCGAGCAGCACCTGGTAAGGCATATGTTGCCGTTTTTGTTTGCTTCACGACGAAGGCTGTGCATCTCGAGTTAGTAGGAGACCTAAGCACCGCTAAACTCATCCAAGCCCTACGGCGTTTTGTCGCTCGCCGTGGGCTATGTGCAGAAATTTTACCTGACAACGGCAGAAACTTCATTGGTGCAGCCAACAAACTACGACAAATCATCCGAAGCAACCAGCACCAGAAATCAATCGCCGAAAAATGTGCGTCAATTGGAATACGTTGGCGCTTTAATCCTCCTAAGGCTTCTCACTTTGGAGGACTATGGGAGGCCGCGATCCAATCCGCCCAAAAACATTTTCGAGCTCTGGGGACCCAAACATTAGGCATGGAAGACATGCAAACACTTCTGTCTCAGATCGAAGGTTGTTTGAACTCTCGACCGATCGTTCCATTAAGTGATGACCCAACAGACTTCGAGCCTCTCAGTCCTGGACACTTCTTGACAGGATCGTCCTTGAAGGCTGTTCCGGATATCGATGTAACCACAGTGCCAATGAACCGACTGAGCAATTACCAGCAAATACAGCGACTACTGCAGCATATATGGCAAAGATGGCACACCGAGTACTTGTGTACACTGCAAGTCCGAACCAAATGGATCAACAATCCCGTCCGCATCCAAAGGGCCAGTTAGTCGTGCTGAAGGAGGACAATATTCCACCGCTCCATTGGCCCACCGCACGAATTATTGAGCTGCATCCAGGGACGGATGGTATTACCCGCGTCGTCACAATCAAAACATCGGCTGGTGAATATAAGCGACCAGTTTCAAAAATCTGCATTCTGCTCAGGGATGCCAGATATTTTTTCAAATATCTGTGATAAAAATTTGAAATGTCTGGGAATGTCTGTAATTTTACAAAATTAGACTTCTTTCAACGAAAAGACATAATGAGAGAGCAAGTTATGTCTTTTTCTGCTATATGTGTGATTTTGTAAACGTTTCTGGATCTTTTTCTGGGATTGTGTGGACTAGGATTGTATGTTTCTTCTTGAACTTTAGACAAAATTCCTCATGAACTACTTGGCAGTCACTTCTTATTTTCTTCGAAATTCACATTAAAGAACCCAACTTTACCCTCCAGAAACATTTGGTAAGTTTCTTTCTGAACATAGTTATTTTCTAATCTTCTGATAAGTCCCATCGTGAACTACGAGAAAAATTTCCTTAAAACTTTGGGAACGTACTCGTGAATTTCTTGGAAAATATTGTTAAAGTTGTAAAAAGTTTCATCCTAAACTTATGAGAAGTTCTTTTCTGAACTTCCGAGATGTTCTCTTCTGAACTTCAGGGAGTATTCTCCTGAACTTTGGGAAAGTATGTTCCTGAATTTATGAGAAGTTCCTGCTTGAACTACTAGAAACCTCTCCCTATACTTCTGGAAAGTTTCTACCTAAATCTACCAAAATTTCTGGGATTTTCTGAACTTCGAGAAGTACTCATTCTGAAATGCTGGAATGTTCGATTCGAAACTTTAGGGAAGCTCTCTATCACTTCTGTGTAGTTCCAACTAAACTTTTGGTCTCTTTGGAACTTCTAAAAAGTCCTCTTGTGAAGTTCCGAGGAGTTCTTTACTGAATTTTTGGAAAAATTCCTTCTTGATCCTACAGGTAGTGCCCTCTCTGGTAAGTTTCTTTCTGAAATTTGGGGGAGTTTTTTTAAGCTTATTCTTTCCAAATTTCGGATTGGTCCCGTCCTGAACTGAGAGGAATTTTTTATTGCCGTCTCCAAAATTTCTTGGAAAATTCCTTTAAATTTGTTCTTGAAGTTTCTTCCTGGACTTCTCAACTTTCGGGAAGCTTTCTCCTGAACTTTGAGGAAGTTTGTTTCGGAATTTTTTTATTGAGAAATTCGTGCTCAATTTAGAAAGAAGTACCCCCAAAGCTTCTGGAAAGATACATTCTGTTCTCTCAAAAGAATTTTGAGAAATTTTTATTCTGAAATTTTGCCAAATCTGCCTAGCACAGAATTTTTTTTCCTGTTATTTTGAGAAATTATAAGCAGTGCCCTTCCTGGAAAATTCCCGTCTAAAATTTGGAGAAGTTTTTTTTTCTGAAATTCTGGGAAGTTCAATCTTCTTCTGGGAAGAACTCCAAAACCTCTGAAAAAAATGCCCTTTCCTCCACTTCTTCCTGAAGCTCTGGTTAGTCCTCTCCTGATTCTTGGAGAAAGTCTGTCCTGCAATTCTGGTAAGTATGATCTTGAACTTCGGTAATGTTTGGTACGGAATTTTTGAAGGTTCTTCTTGCTTGAACTGCTTGCTTCTTATACTTCTGAGAAGTCTCTACCTGACCATCGGAGAATTTTTTTTTTCTTCGAAGAAGTCACTTTTTTGGGAATTATCTTCCCGAAGCTCTGGGAAGTCGCCTTCTAATTGTGGGTCTTTCCTTTCTATACTTCTAGGAATCTAGGACTAATTCAGGGATGTATTTCTAAATCCCTAGTACTAATGCACTGATATGGTGCATTTAGTAATACTTTGGAAAATTCAGAGTTTTAAGATTAACTTCAATAGCTCAGAACTTTTATTTGTTGTACTGTTCCTCGAGTGGCAACCAACTGGACTTGAGACTTGACTGGAGAGCAAATACTCAGCAACAACCCCCTTTTACGGTAAATTTCTCAAATATGATTTGTATTGTTGTGAACCTGGATTTTTGTTGCGACTTAATGGCAAAGAATTAATTTTACCAACGCTTTGACAATAATTTTTCACATGGGATTGAACACTACCATAAGTAGGGACTCCATGTTACCCTCGGAAAGAACCTATACGATACATATCTCCGGGCCCATTGTGTATCGTGTATTCGTTTCTTCAAGGATTTCTACTTTAAGTGATACGAACGATATTTAAAAAAAAATATTTCAACAAAGCTTCTTACTTTATCTACAATTCTGTTCAGATCCTTGTACGTTTTAATTTATTTGAAATTTAAATAATTTTTCAAATGTCTGTAAAAGTCTGCAACATAAATAAAATGTCTGCTAAATGTCTACATCGTTAGCAAAGTCTGCAACAAAAATGAAAAGTCTGCAAATTTACAGACATGTCTGTGAATATGGCAACCCTGATTCTGCCCGACAGCCAATGAATTGCACTCAACGAGATCTCCAAACAACAGTGTCATCATTCCGTCAATAATCCATTGTTTCACAAAGTTTGAAGCGAAGAACACCTGCAACTTAACTCCTTTTATGAAACACACATGTTTGCAATTCATTCGTCGTACCAGCATCAACTGACGTTTCGTAACACAACATCAAGATCGATCGACAATCGAGCAACATCATGTAGAACATCGAGGCAACTGGCCAGGATGTTCGTATATGCGAGAAACGACATCTAGAAGTCAACGTGATCATCGATCAACAGCAGCCGATTCCTTGTTCAACGATTACCGATTTGACGATACAACCGACAGCTTGCGTTTTTTGACATTTTTGGGTTTCCGTCTCTTCCGTCTTCCGTCAACTGACATCTATAAAAGGAGCCTTGCTAACAAATGAAAGCCTCTTTTTTCATCATCAATGGAACCGACAGGTGGAGCCCAAATCATCATCTACGTGCAGTGGGTACGAGAAAATTGGGTAATCGTGAAATTAATCCAGCAAGTGAAGTAATTTAGTTTTATGTGAATTAGAACGGTAGAAGAACAAGTTAATTAAATAATTATATTAGTGGAACAATAAATTAAGAACCGAAGTTGAGTTTAACGGTGAAGAATTCAATAAAAATTGTGTCTCTAATTGTTGAGCAAATCGACATTCATCAATGTGTGAAATAGTTCACAGACTGATGAACGTATGTTTGTTCAATGTGTAAAATCAATTTTTGATACTCTTATTGTTATGTTTTGTTTTCTCCGTGCGTGGAGTAAAGATTATGATCTTGACGGAGATGTTCGCTCATCGCCATGAGGCACCAAGAGTGGACAGTAATGTTTGCTAGAATGAAAGATATGAAGAGAAAGTGTTGAAAGTTCCGTCAGTTTACGGTAGGTCGGAAATTGAATAGAACTATTGAAAATTGAGCGAAAGGTCATGGGTAAAGTAGTACTCGAACCAAGGACGTTACATTTGCCTAACATCCCACTGCGCGGTAGGTCAAGGCACGGACGAATCCGCTACCTCAACAGGCAAAAGTAAAGTGTTGGATCGCGCTCACGTACCACTGATAGCTTTGTGATAGTTTCTAGCGGTAGTTTGTATGCACTATGTTTTAATGCGCACATGCGAGAGGAACTCTTTGTTTGTTGGGGTTTGTTTTAATTCGCAACGTCTGAGATCACTCAAGTTTTTTCTCGTCATCTCAATTGTAGAGACCTAGGAGAGAAATCCCGTGAAGCGTTGTGATACTGGTCCCCACCGGTATTTCTCTCGCGATTCAACACGTTACTTTTGCCTATTGAGGTGGCGGTTATTCCTGAGACTAGTTATTTACCCACAAGGCAGATATACGCAGGAAATAGGAGGTTGGTGAGTGGATTTTTTCTCTGTTCATATCCTGCTGGACTATGAACAGTTGTCGGCTTCGCGATCATGATTTCTAGATCGCCGAGGTTATTGTACAGTCTGTTAATATTCCATTGTAGAGCGAAGTTGGTACGTTTCTTTTTCGGAAAGTACGTTCACCTAGTCGGGCATGTATTGTATCTCCGGTGTGCGTCAATAGCGGTCTCTGTATCGGGTGTCGTTGACCTTGACGTTCGGGAGTAGTTTGCCTGGTTGTTTGACGTAACCGATCGCCACTCTGACTGGGGTCTAATGCAGCCTAGCATGATATAGCGCTTCACGACGGAAGCATGCGGAAGTACCACAGTCACCGGTAGAGGTGCGGAGCGCCAGCTACTGGCATTGGCAAACCGGTTTCAGTACTTCAAAGTTCGATTTGTGATGCATCCACGAGTATTTGATTCCGGTGTGTCAGCCGAGTGGATCTTCTGATCGGCGTTAGATTGTCGATGATGATGTTATTTGAGTAGTTCCTAAACAGAGGTATCTGGATATCTTTCGACAATGGGTGCATTGGCCTGGTGAACGAAACTAAGTTTGCTGGTTTTATTGATACGGCTGAATGATCTGGGCGTAGCGTTGCTCGCCCCGTGGGGTAATTTCTGTGTTTCCACCTATAAAGCTGTCACTTGAATAGTCCCTAGGAGAGTCCGGAAGTCTTTCCCTGCTCAACCCTCTAAACTCTATAGAAGCAAAGTCTGTCCTTGACCCAGTCACACGATGGTCCGACACATTTTGGCCGGATCTAGTCAGTTGAAAACTGCTGGGCAATAATGAGGAGAAAAGTGAAAGTAAAAGGTATTTTCATCAATACAGTCGCTCAGATGAGAAATTGGTGGGATAACATTGTCAAGACAGTGAGCGAAGCCATCGCTTGATGGGTCGTATTAAAGAAAAAGAAAAAGAAATCTAAGGAATAGTATGCAGCTCTGTGAAACCCGCTTTGAATGTTTTTTAATTTAAAACGGAAATAGACCTAAATGATGTTATTCTTATTACTAAAGATTGTACTCGAAAAAAATGCAACACTTTTTTGTGCGTAACTTTTAATTGCATTGCTAGAAATTGATGATATTGTTTTCTATATTGCTTACACACTACCGAAATGCCATGTGAATTTCTGTCCCCTAAGAATGACTCATGCAAGCGTCCTTTAGCACATAAGAATGAGTTGAAAGAGATGAGAAAATAAATTAAATCAAATACATTTTTCGTCGAATTGCGTTTATGTCAGTTTCAGGAGAAATAATTTTTTCACGAAGTCAATCTTTACGGTCCCCGACTTTAAAAAAAAAAACAGGAATTACGTCTCGTATCAAATTTCTTATTTCTAAGTATGTACATGTGAAAAATTTCGTCGCAATCTGTCAAGTGGTTATTGAGATGGCAGCAAGAAGTGCTTCGACAAAAAAATATGGGCGCAAATGGGAATCAACAATTAGACCATGTCCGTGAGTTAAAACCACTTAAGGGTTTCCAGCGGCCTGATTTTATGTCTTCAAGGTCATGGTCTTCAAGGCGCCTGACCGAACCGATAAACAGAATATGGTGGGCAAATCCTGCGCCAGGAAGTTGTATCGTGAGTGGTTGGTGCAGCCAAAATGCATCTTTATTGACGACGAGGCGTACATTAAATCAAGCAAATCTTCGGCCTGGAGTTATTCGTCGACAAGTCCCACCGGGATGTTCGGACGAAGTTTTGGAAGAAGAAGATCGACAAATTTACCAAAAAGTACTTGGTGTGGCAGGCGATCTGTGGGTGCGGTAAATTCATCAACCCGTACATAACGACCGGCACCATCAACGGGCCAATATATAAAGAAGAACGCCTCCAGAAGAGCGTGCTGCCCTTTCTCCGGTCCCACGAAGGTGACACCCTGTTTTGGCCGGATCTGCCATCCTACGATTAAGCGAACCCGGTTGTGGAGTGGTACGAAGCAAACGATGCTCTATACGTCAGTTTGACAGCTCAGGAAGTCGCAAGGCATATTGTAGCGATCAGAAAATTTGTATAATTTTGTATATAATCAATTAGATCTAAAAAATTTGAATTTTAGTTCCATAAGGTAGGCAGTAGGTAAACACAAGCATTCGCATGAAATCTTTCCTAAGGTGGGCCCATTTAAATTATAGTTAAAAAGGGAAGGGACGGTTGGTCAACTAAACGAGATAAGTTTCATTGTACGTCCAGTTTCACGATAGGACACGAAGGGTCCCGGGAAAAGGCAGACTTCCGGTTTGTCCGAGTTTGCTAACTTTAATCTGAGGATTCACGGTCTCGTTCATTCTGTCCGTGACATCTCAACGAATTTGAAGTGTGCGCGTTTGCTCGTGGTCGTTTTCCTTGTTTAAAAATTAGGAAAAACGAATTGTGTGTAACAAAGTTTGTGCGATTAGGAAAAAGCTAAAAACTAGTACAGTCGCTTCTTTTCAATTCGCTGCAGTTGGTACGCACTAAAAACGCAGTCGCTTCTTCCCGTCGGACGGATTTTCCCGGCCATCGTCAACCTGCCGGAAGCGAACCGATCCAACAACACATCGTTTCGAGGAGACACGAGGGGATCTCCGATGGATAGTTCCACGCCGGTTCGTCAACATACCGGTACGGCAAAGTAACCGCCATCGAAGTGGCGCGCGAATCGCCATAGCACTTGGCGCCGTTCCATTCGCCGATTCACCATTGATCGCCATTGAGCACATCGTCGATAGAGATCATCGAACCCGTCGACAGGTCATCGATCGTAAGCCATCAACAGCTGGTGAGTCAAGCCCTTCTTTACTTTGGAGTGTGGCGTCCGGTGAGGGCGCCACGGAGTGATTTTTTTGCCAGTATAAGACTGAAGATAGCCATGCGCTATTATTAGTTCCGAGTTCCGTGCCACGCTTTCCGGTCTCGTGAATGTAGGCCGTTTCTGACGTCGCCTAAATTCAGTTTGTCGCAGGGGCACAGACTCGCAAGGAGCTGCGTTGCCGGTTCTGTGACGTCACGCATCATCGAATAGAACACAAGCACTTGAGCACAGTTAGTTTAGAGAGAGTGAGAATAATCGCACACAGAAGGAGAGAGGGACGAACAAACACTACAATACAATGCGAAAATTACAATACAACAATAAATGTTTCTGTTAGCGCTATAAAAGCTATTTAATTAATGAAGATATTTCCATCACTTCGCGTCCTCGTTTTAGTTTGGTGATTCCTTTCTCTCGTGTTTGTATTTGTATGTTGGGTAGAGAAAGTCCGCTTGAAGAGTGGTGCGACGTCTAGTGGCGGGTGTCGAGACTACCTATGATGAGAAGGAATCTCTGGTAAATGGAGGTTTGAGTATGAGCGGTTCTCTCCGCGGTCTCTGAGTGACTATCGTGAATGTAGTGGCGTACGACGTTAGGGTTGTCCGCTTGGTCGTTTTATGTTGCAAGCCAGCTGGTCTGATCAAAAGATTTTATTTATAATGGACAAAATTCCATTGGTCGTGTGGTCTCCCTTCTTGAGTGGCGCTTAAGCCACACGTCTTAAGAGTCGGATCATTCGGGAAGGCTATAATGTTAAGTCGACATGTGAGGCCATTTAAGTAGTGGAACTTTGAATTGCTATTCGCCCTGGTAGTGCTGCCACAACCAACATCCTTCTCCCCGTAACTCTGGCCGTCTCATCCAGTTTTATCTCCGTAATCTACCCCTAAAACTGCCAACTTAGCCACTGATCTACGGATCAACCCCCTCGCAGTTTGAGCGATAGCCTGACGAATCCTCCCACAGCTTCCACTGATGACTTCCAGAATCTGGCCTCGCTCCCAGTTGTTCCTGGTTGACTCGTCGATGATCACCACCAAGTCTTCCGCGCCATTTCGTTCGGGTAGGCTTGCCATTGCGTCAAGTATTCATCCGCTTCCAGCAATCAGCCGTTCGCCTTTAGCCTTGCGAGTTCGGATGAGAGAATCGAAGATCTTGTCGGGTACAGATATGTAATTATGAGCATGACACCAGCGCAACTCTTCTTCGGTGAACAGCGTTACAAATTTCAGGCGTGACCATTCGCTCTCCAGATACTTCAGGAATTCTGGCCCTTGAACCAGAAATCATCTACTTCTTGGCAAGGACCCTTTCCCCAGTTGGTTGCCAAATTTGATGGGTTTGATTTTGGATGGTACCCACTGCCATTCTCGAACGTCGGATGCCGTCAGTAACTCCTACCCGACACGCGACGAAATGCTTATATCGGCGATGATCAGCACGCAACCAAGCCAAACATTTGCCGAATCACTCCATAAAAAAAAACGCTGTTGGGTCTTAACGGTGTGGCTTTCTTGAACGAACTGCATTAACGGCCTCCCAACACGATTGCTTGGAGCTTCAATCGAGGTATTGGTTCAGTGGTGCCACCTTTGCCTTTGCTGTGACCAGGTTACATTCCACAACTCCGTTCGGATTGGTAATTCTGAAGTACGACACTGCTGAATAAGCTGCATCACTGGAGGCTCACAGTTGGAGGCTCCGGATCTAGGGATCCGGACATCACCGATAGCCCGAAGCAAGCTTGACCATTTCCTCCAGCGTTCGAATGCTGCATCATTAATTTTCACATTCCACTGGGTTCCGCTTCGCCACACATCTTGCAGCAGAATCTTTCCGTGCACGAGGAACACGCTCCACAGACCTGACGGATCGGAAAAACCTATCAAGAATTTCAACACTTGTTTTTTCGTCGGTCGTTGTTCCTCGTCAATCAGTTTTTGAATAGATTCTTGTATCGTCGAGGACACACACACAGTTCATCCTCATTGGTCAGCCACAGCAATCCAAGAATGCATTCGAAATCCTTGCGATCCGGACCGATATTCTTGTCGACAGGCGGCTTCCTATCACTGTTAGACAACCAGTTTCTCAGCTGGAATCCTCCATGTTCATGAATCATCCGCATCTCTTTAGAAACGCGAACTGCTTCCTCTATGCTTCCGTAGCTCTGCAGCGGGTCGTCTAAGTAGTGGTTCTTAACTATTCCTTCGACTACACGTGGGTACTGCTCTTTGATAATTTTTCAATATTTGCACTCGTGTTAGCTAAGATTGGAAGTAGCAATGGCGATTTTTGGCAATTTCTTGTCCCGGTGACGTCTCGCTGCTCTGTCCGTTAGTTTGACAGCTCAGCAAATCGCAAGGCATGTTGAATTGAGAGGTGAGGCCATTTTTGTAGTCGACCATCGAATCGGCAATCGCCCCGGCAGTGCTACCAGAACCAACAATCGGGTTGAGCTCATAGCCCATTAATCCATCCACGATCCATAAAATAACAATGACTTCAAATTAACGAGGACAACGCACAAAACTCGGAAACAAAATTTTACTCTTATCAAAAGTAAAAAACCTCATAAACAACAACTCCATCGTAAAAATTAAAATGAAACAAAGGGGGATTAAAAGGAAAGCGATCACTCGAATTTTAACAACAACCGGATTGGTTGTTAAATTGAACAGCCGGTACTGCAGTCGAGGTGTTCGCTCCAAGACTATGACCTAAACTTCCCAGAATAATGCCCGCGGACTGAACTTGAAATTCTTTGAGCTGTAAATTGGATTGATTGATTGCTGCAATTTCGCGTCTACCGATTACATACAACCTTGAGCTTAAATTGCCAATCTTCATTTCGAGAGACATTGACATTTTCTAACAAATCACAGCGAAATAAATCTACCTCAAACTTCTTCAATGATTACCCAAATGGGAAGTGCAAACTTAGAGAATGTCATTCTCTTATGTTCCCTCCAATGCAACCAATGCAAATAGAAAATAAACCTGTTCCTTATCTACATTTGGCAGTTACCCAAAGCGTGCACTCGTTCTAACACACTAACCGAACTCCAACCGCCACTTAATTGTACAGCAGCTCGGCAGCAATCGCATCACCTATCTCGGAGATCCCACTTCTGCCAAGCTCGATTCCAAACCACCGACCTTCTGATCACCGAACGATAGCGCTTTGGACTGGGATCCCTCGCAGAACTGCGGCATCATTATTGTAATGAAAACCTCATAAAAATATAAAATAAACACACCAATACCAGCGCGACTCCGATGGGAACGGAGGGAAATTGTATAAGAGGCGCATAAAAATATGGGAAAATTGGAGCCTCGTCAGAGCAGAGTCAGAAGAAAGAACCCCTTTGTTGTTGTTGATTTGTTTCTGTTGTTGTTTCGCCTTCTTCTGGTGTGATCATACATTAAAACACCCGGCACTGATGGCTAAGGCAAAGGCAAAGGCAAAGGCAAAGGATGTGGAGAGTATGAAATGAAAAAAAAAAATGGAATTGGAAATGAAATGTGTGCGAGAGCAGCATATTTAAAGACCTTAAAAGCTTCGCCGTAAACATTGGTGAGAGAATCGGATCCATGGGCCCTAAGCTGGCTCAGGTGGGAAAAATAGGAGAGAACAAAAGGAAAACGTAACGCCCGAAAGCATGGCTAGCTAGGGAAAGAAGCGTGCGGCGCGAGAGAATTTTAAAATTGTTTTCGACTAATTAGTTTTGCCTGATTGATGTCGGCCCGCTGTGGACGAGAAACGGGAGGATTATCATAAATCACAAGAGGATCAACGAGAGTGGTTACGCCATACTAAATGAAAATCCCGTTGACTTCAGAATATATTTGGCATTCCATACGTTCTACGGTTTTTAGTTTTGTTGTAATACTGTTGACAGCAGAAAACATGGGTTCGTTTGGGTATTTTTTTCTCTTTTGGACAATAGAAGGTGAATCGATAATTATTGCGACACTTTAGATCGATTGAAAATCGGCTTTAGTTATCGAAATGAAAATATTTTTTTATAGCAGTTCAGCATGTGTATTTTTTTCAGCTTACATACGTCCGTTGCATTTTAGGTTCGCTTTGAGTTAAAATGCTCGACATTTGCGATTGATGCCCTTCATTTGAGCCTATACAGTTGTTTCCTGTACATTTCATCTCAGTTTTTTTGGTATTCTGAAATTCTCATTTCATCATGCTCCAATAGGTTTGTCCAACTGAAATAATTATCCAAACAAATATTCCTGTCCCGATTAAACTGATTAAAAACCACTTTGAAGTAGGTCTCATAATCAATGACGCAGCCTTTCTTAAGCAGTTTAGTGAAAGGTTTTTGTACCCTTTGCTGGCGTTCATTCCGGTTTGGAAAGCTCTGAACCTCGTATATTTTAAATCCGGATAGTGTACAACTTTTTTTGGCCAATCCCCACATCGAAATGTTTGGATTCCACTTTAAAAGAGCAATCAGCACTCTCTACTTTTTTTCGCGTTGTTCCTGGGTTTCGACCACTTTCCGGCTTTGGCTTCACTGTCATCCGTTCCTGCTTAAGTGATAAAGTTGGGGAAAAAAATATTTGATTGTATAAACATATAACCTTTAACAAGTCTTTTCTCGGGGTCTCTGTATAAACAAACGAAGTTGTGGGTGCGCGAAAAGTCAAGTTCAAGGGAACACATTCAAATTTAATGCAGTGGTAATGGTATTATAGTGGTGTATATATTGAACTATGAAAAACCCGAAAGATTGCCAAATCACTAAGTTCTAAAGAAAGTGACCAAAGAAAATATATGTTATGAAGAAACATCGATTATTTGGAAGGAACATTGAACACTGTTAACGGAAATATAAAAGGCATCAGTGTACCCGGAGATGGAAATTGCATGCGCAATTGTGCAACAGATAAGCGGGTGGAAGGTATTCAACAGCGAATTCAAGGAGAAGGCTACTGAATTCAGGAAACGAACGGTGGAGTATCTGTGGAATCATAGAATGGAGATGAAAGAGTAATAATAGCGTATCAATGGAAACAGTGATGCATTTCATTTATAAACTATCCCAAGATGGCATATGGGGAGGAGCAGAAAGTATTATGGCCATGATAGAAATTTTAAAACCAAATATTCAAATATTTAATCCAAATTTCGAGCCACTGTTGTTCCAATATGGTGATGGCTCAAATAAGACCATTGAAATTTATTACAACGGTGTAAATCATTATGATAGTGTATACAGTAGGGAGGAAAACAAGGAGGATCATGTGACAACAGAAGTCGTTCAGGATCAGAAGGTCATGGCAAAAAGGAAGGAAAATAAGGACGAAGGATGTTCGAGAAAAATAAAAATGATTGAGTATGTGAAAGTTATCAATGATAAATTATGGATGAATGTAAACGGAGACGGATGAATGTGAGAAGAATCATAGGGAGAACCAAAAGCCTTATATGGTCAGTCTGCCATCAAGTGAGCACAATTACACCTTGATCAACAGTGAATATTCTGAACTACCTAAAGCATTAGAAACAGATATCAGAAGAGTCACTCATGTACAACCGGAAAGCATTCGTCCCGAAGAAGCAATTTGGAATGCAATAACCAATATTACAGGAATGAATATAAAAATATACCAGCAAAATGGTGATGCAAAATTATTCAAAACGGAGAATAATCAAGCAGGAATCAAAGAGATAGAATTAATAGAGACAAAAAATATTAAAATCCTACAAATAGATAGTGTGGAAAAGATGTATCTCAAAGAAAAAGAAACAAACAACCAAAAGGCAAACAACAAAAAACAAAATCAAAACAAAAAAGAAGAGAAGGAAGATAAGAATGAAAACACTGCATACAGGATCAATTGAAATTGCAAGTTTGAATGTAAGGATGCTGTCAAAATAGTAAACGATAGGAAATAGATTAAGAGCTTCAGGAATGAATGAATCAGGAATGGAGGAACCAGTACTATGGGAAGCAAACGTATTAGAAACAAAAGTTAATACAAAAAACTATGAATGGTGGATGTCGGACAGAAAATATACAGATAATATGAGAGAATTGGCTATATTGAACAAATAAAATGGGGAAAGTTAGGGTTAGTTCGGTTAGAAATATTAACAAGAATGTTTTGTCAGCAATAATACAGTGTGAGGGAGGAGAAGAAAGCTGGATTGTAGTTAAGGTTTATGCACCGAATATAAACAATGATATTATCAGGAGATTTTAATTCACAACTAGGGAAAGAAGATTCTGATGAAGATGATATGAATAGGACAGGGCATAAAAAATGTAAATAATGGTAAATTCATGAAAAGATTTTTGAAAATTCTCCTTAGCAATGTAATTTTGAAGCGATTTTAAAAATCGGTATTGTGTACAGATGTACAGAAGGCAGAAGCAAAGCAGAAAAAAGCATAAAAAAATACTTTACAAGAAAATGAACAAAACAATATTCCATGAAGAATTGAAGAAATTTCAAACAATTGATGTTTAAAACATAGAGATAAAAACAATCGAATCACTCCTAAAGGCGCGGAAGAGAATGAAGTTAGCAAAAGCTAGAGGTTGAGACACAACATGGTTCAGAAAAAAAATAAACATTAGAATTCAAGATTATTATATGGCAATTGGAGAGCATAATGATGAAAAGGTGTTCAAATTTTAAAACGAATTGCAGGATTATGAAGAAGAAGAAAGAATAAAGATGTCGTATAACTATTTAAGACAGTTTACTAGCAAAAAAGGACCGAACAAACTGTAAATATCTATGAATGAATGCTAAGAAGAATTAGAATTAGGGGAATAAGGGTCAATTATAATCAGAAATAATAACGAAGAACTGACAGCAGAACCTAGTAGAGAAGAAATTAAGGATTTAATTAGTGGATAGCAAATTGTACAGCAGCAGGACCGGACAACGTTAAATCCGAATACATCAAATATGGAAACGAAGAAAGCATAGAAGAGCTATATCAAATGATAAAAAAGTATGGATAACTAACAAAATGCCAGATCAGTGCCAAACAGTCAGTGCGAATACCGGTACCAAAAAAGCAAGGAGAAAAAAAAATCAGACTACACTTACTTAGTGGGATACAAAATATACGCAAGATGGTTAGTGCAAAGACTTAGAAATTATGCAGGTGAACCAGGATTTCATCGAACAGCGTTCACACAAGACGGATCAACGGACAACCAGATTTTTTTTTTCAAGAAGTTGCATGGAATTGGAAGAAATTGGAAAAAGATTGAAGCTATTATTTTAATGTCTGTGGATATAAAAAAAACAGTCGATTTTCTGGATATATCTTCGGTAAGTAGTGAAACAGCTGTTAAAAAGATTCGTTTAATGACGATTAGCTACTGGGGTCACATACAAAGAAGGCAAGCAGGGCATCCATTAAGAGTTGCCCTGAAAATGAAGTATTGGAAAAAAGATAGCTAGGCCAGCAAAGATAAAAATAAGATACGAGGTTTAATAGAAGAAAACTGGATAGAATTGGCAAAAGACTAAAAAAAATGGAAGGAAAAGGCAGAAGAGATTTATAAATATGAAGAAAGTGAAAAGGAATCCGAATCAGGAATATTAGACTAGTTCAACAGTGCTAGAGGAAGATAAATAAAAGTATGTAAGCAAACATTCCATGCCTTAATGTTGATTGAAACAATAGTAATAGAAATATTTATAAAACCAATCCTGAAATAGAAATAATATATTATGTGTGTTATTGCGTGTGCTTATATGTTTAGAGAATTTAGAAAGTTGAGAAAAAAAAGCAACACAAAATGATGCGAACAAGACTTAAGTGTTCAATTCATAACTTTACATGAAAACAAGTGTTGCAAATGGCAACAAACGGACAAGGGATTTCTTCCGTTATTATAATACCCAAACCAGGTATTTGTGTCTCTTGGGGATATTATAATTTTCCTGAAAAGTTCACGGGTATACAGATTATTCAATAGCCTATTTTTATGTTTACTTTTGTATAATATTTGGATATAAGTGTGCGTAATATTTATTATATTTTCAAGGGTGTAATAACCACAGTGCAATTTATAGCTGTACGTTTAGTTCGAAATAAGTATTTCTTTTACTCACGTTCAGTCCTTTTCCTGTAAGTTTATGGGTTTAAACTATTTTTAAGAGCATGAACCAAAACTGCAATTATCACATCAGGTTATTTCATTTTGATGAAGTTATTTATGTGGTACGTTCTTACCTCAATTACAAATTTCTAGGCCTAGTTCTAGGTTATAATTAAGCTATGTTAGCAGAAATACAATAGAATAGCAATAGCTTTAGATTTAAAATAGTAATAAGTTCATTTTCAGTTTATTTTACTTACTATAGGTAAGGCAATTAAGTATCGCTTAGTATTTAGGTAGGACTACTCAAAATCAATTGTAAATATAAGCTCAAATCTGCGCCAGAGCGGCCCCTGTACGATTTGTTTTCTGTTATTATCCTATTGTCCTATTGTTGTGTATTGCATTACTACTCACTCATCCGACGACAACCATGCTGTCATTGTCCGCGATGTGTCACGGGCGGTTGGGGCAGAATTGTTCTCGATTGATCAACTGTGGGGCCCACTGGATAGTGGTAATGCGCAGCCAGCTAGAGATGGCTAACAACAAGCATAAAATACTGAAGGAGCGATTAATTCTTTCATAATAACATACTAATATAGTTATTATATTGTCATTCAAGATCCTAGGAATCAGCATACGTTGAGGCAGACCAATATGAAGATGACTACCAACACATGAGGACAAAAGGGCCGGTAGAATGAAGAAACAAAACATCGGTGAGATCGTACATTTATTTTTTCTTATTATTGTGATAAAAACTGTTATTCTAAATATATTTTTTTTAATCACGAAGTGTGAATGCCTTTAATGTATCCAATTGATACATGGTAGTGTTCATGCTGGGTTTATTATATAAGAAAAGAACCTCAGAACCCAAGTAACAATTTCAGTTCTATTCCAGCCGTATAGCACTCCTCCCGGCTTTGTTGATGAAACTACATTCAAAACTGTTTTGTCCAACAACACCTCCTCTATGTATCTTTAAAGCCGAAATGTGTACAAAGTGGCCCACTCTATAGACGGTTTTGAAAACAAATTAATAAAACCTTTCCAAGACCATAAAGATTTTGAAAATGTTCTAGTGAAAGATGTTATGACCTCATGAGAACCATCATAAAACCTATTGGCCGCCATCACAACCAGTATAGGGCCGAATGGCCACAGCTGTCAAACTTCACGGCAATATTATGGTTGATTTTTTTGGATTTGTTCGATTCTCTGCTCTTCTGATTCATTCAATAGTAAATAATGGCTAAGAAAAAAGCTCAAGTTTTGCGGGAAATTATGTTTGATAGCGAAATATATGAAACAAATGGAGTTGTTTTATAGCGTATCATGCTCCAAATCATATGCGCATTTAATTTTATGGTGAATATTGGCACGATAAGAGCTGAAAATTAATGCGCCTCGGAAATTATGCGAGTTTACAACAACAAAAACAACATTGAAAGAAATATATAGAATAGAAACAGTACAATTGTATTACATTTGGTGTATTTATTTTTCCACATTTCAATTATTTCAAATATTTCAATATGGCGATTGCAAGAAATCACAGTTTTGCCAAAAAGCCAATTTATCTTAGCAATGGCTACTATAAAACTATCTTGTCGCTGGGTAGCTTCCCTCAATGCCAATTAGCCGTTTAATGCATTTACTGGATGCAAAATGGTTTTAAAATGCTTTTTCAACTGACCATAATAAGATAATATGAATGAGTCCTAAAACGGCATTTCAAAACAGCATTTTATGAGTTTACAAAGTCAAATAGTCAAAGTCAAGGTTGTAAGATTGTTGTAAAGAAACTGTGTAGGTTCTTATAAACCTAACTAAAATTTGAAACCTATTGGCATCTCTTGCTGCCATAATAAAACCGAATTGATTTCTAGTGGCTTTTATAAAACTCTAGTAAAACTTAATAAGCTATGTATAGACAGGCTTTCTTGAAATGGATCATTGAATGTACAATAGAGCTGTCACCATTTATATTCTGGTCTCAAAATGTCTGCAACTATAAAAATAAATAAATAAAAATTGATAAACCTAGGTGCAGACAGGTTTCTTCCACACACACACTGTCAACCGTTCCTGCCCTAATAAAGTTTTACACTCTGAAGAGAAATTAATTTTGGTCAAGTTAGGAAAGTTTGACGGTTTTGCAATAATTATCGACACATCCTTAAGATTTCCATAGAGGTCAAATTTGAGGATGTTTATTTAGATTCGTGAAGTATGAATCTTTTTATAATACTATTCACACTACCATAATGTCATATAAACTTCGGTGCCCTGAGACCGACACAAGCAAGCGTCCATTAGCAAATAGGAATGAATTCCGTATGTATTAGTTTCAGGATACAGAACTATAATATAAACTTGGAACGATTACCCATCGCACAGTGGCATAAATAGAGCCTTAAAACTAGACTTATGGGAAAAATTGCGGGAAATCGAATTGTGCGAGTTTCATTTTTGGTTGACCATAGTAAGTGTCCCTTTTTGCCCATTTCTCCTCCCTCCTAATTTTGGATGCAAACTAGAATTATTACTCAAAAATTAAACTTGGTGCTACTATATTAATCCCATAGCTCTGTAAATTTGCATAAGAAGCTGAAGAACTTAATGGAGCACATTTTACTTTGATCGAATAGCAGAAAGTGGTCCATTTTACCCGATTTCCAATCATACATGCATAAACTCATATACCATGCGGTTTTGAAGATCGGCGCTTGCACTGTACATACTTGTGTACATATAGTGGTAGTCACTTGAATTCTGCCATGATGAGATCCTCCATTTTATTGTACAATTGTTTGACCTGTTCAGCATCGAGCTGCTTTAAAAAACGACTAAGCTACTAATCAATCTGTCTAAGTCTGCAGGAGTTGTTTCTGCTACGGGGTTAACCCATTACACCCGACCCAACATTTTTCGTAAAGACGCTTTTAAAGACGATTTCACATCAATGAAGTCAATATTAATAAAGCAAGTGAGAGTAATATTCTTGGCACCGTTCTTCAAAACCGTATGGTATATGAGTTTATCAAATTATGAGTGGAAATCCAGTAAAATGGACAATTTCCTGAGGTCACACAGATAAAATGAAATTTTCTGCGTTATCTAATGCACATAAAGGGAACGCTAGATTTGGCAGATATTAATGAGATATTTCATGTAAATCTAAGCCAGATAACGCCTGAATCAAGCCTTTTGTATGAACGATTGCAAACATTGTTGTATGGCGCATGAAAGATTGCAAACAATTTCGTTGTTTACGCCTCTTCTGGCTTGAAATTAAAGGAGGGTAAATTTTATGCGCTTGTTAAAATTAATTATTTTTCTCTGTGCAACTCTTAACGAGACCATCACCATTCGGTTCTCCGGATATTTTTACATAAGTACAGAGCAAGTGAGAGTAATATTGCTGGCGCCGTTCTTCAGAACCACATGGTAAATGAGTTTTTTCAAGTATGAGGGTATCAGAGTAAAATTTGTTCTATTCAGTTCTTCAGCTTTTTCTGCTAAAAACAGTGAGTTTGGGATTAATATAGTAGCAACAAGTTTAGTTTTTAGGTTACAATTATAGTTTGCATCCAAAATGAGGGTAAATGTGACACTTGCTGTGGTCATCGTAAAACCAACACCATTCGATTTCTTGCATTTTTTCCCATAAATTTATGGTATTTTTCTGGACTCCTTCTTTGCGCGATATAAGTTAATAAGATTTTGGTTCCATTTTTGCCCACTGTGCATCGGGTCTGGGCCTAATTTAATTTAACCTTATATTCCGAATTGCTAACATTTCTCCACCAACGAAGATCACCCACGATCCCCAGTGCAAATCTGTTGAAACTTTTTCTTTCCCTCAGCTGCTGCCCGATTCAATGCGGCAAACGAACACAGCCAACACGAGAGGTGTAATCAGCACAAACCACCCAACAACAACAGCAACAACAACAGCCGCCGCAACTCCGCGAACGAGAAACAAAAGCACAAAAGAAGCCACCGAAAACATAACAAACATTACGCCACATCAAGCAAGACACGGCCGATGCAATGCGCTATGCTGAGACCCATGCTTCGAGTCAAGTCAGTACGCTATCAGCTGTATACCGGTGCGGTGGTGAAGAGACTGTTCTGGAGGTCTCAAGAGACTACACGATCGTAGCCCACAACCAAAGACAACGTGCGCGCGCTCCCCCTCTAGCCGGGAGAAGACAAAAAAAAGTAACGACTTTTTCCGTTATCGGACGATCCCTTTTCGATGGGTGCTTCTTCGGTGCGACAGGTTCCCAAGTGAGAGGAAGGAAGAAGGTGAATAAGTGAGTGCATTAGTGAAGATTTACGACCGAGACCACGCCGGAAACTCGGAAGCCTTGCTAGAGAAGGCTTCGTCCTCTCTTCCTGAAGGAAGCGCATGTGTTTGTGTCGGTCGGAAATTTGATCGATGCGTGCGATATTTTTCCTCCCATCCCCGCGCGGTGCCACCGAAATTTTGCGCCCGTAATTTACGTAGCAAGCCGTGCTCTGAAAGGTCGTAAGTCAGACAAAGTTTTGCCAGTTTTTGACAGCTACGACAGTGTCGATTGTGGAGATTGCGTGCCGGAATGTGCTTGGGCTCATTGTTGCTGCTCCGCGGGAATTATGTGCACGTTTGTTGAGTGTGTTTATGTGGTGGGCGATGGGCATGGGCTTGTTCTGAAACGGTCGTTATTTCGGAAGAGGCGATATGCGATTCCAAACAATCAGGAGGATAATTATACAAGTGCGCATGTTCCGCCGCGGTGGTTAGAACGAATTTGACGTGACAAGTGCTTATTTTGTCGGTTTGGGGTTTGTTTATAAACGAAAAATAAGTTCCCGTTGCCTTGGAGATTGATGGAATGTGGAATTGGTGAATCGCATATGTGGCTGATGTGTAGGAATTGGAGGGGTGTACGCTTGAAAGGTTATAGGTAACTAATTGGCAACATGTTTCTATTTTTTCATAAGGCTTGTTCGCGATAAACTCTGGACAGATTAGATTTGGAGTAAAACAATTTTGCTGTTAGTCCAATCCGAGATGCATTTTTTATTCATTTTATTGTGCATTATAAGTCATCTTAAAACAAATTACAGTTACTTGATTAGGCTGCATGAAGAAACGACAATCTTTTGAGTTTACTCCTATGCAGACTTCTCTGCAACCGATTGAGCTGCCGTTGTCCAAGATTTTCAATTTTTTTCTCTAGTTCTAGCTTTTTGTTTATATTGAGAGAGTTCTCTCTTCACGAGAGCCCAGTACTGCTCGATAGGTCACAACTCCGGGCAGTTCGGTGGATTCGACTGTTTCGGTACAACATGGACTCCATTCACTTTATACCATTTCAAAACATCTATGCCGCTGTGACAAGATGCCAAATCAGGCCAGAATAGCAACGGGGCGTCATTGCTGTATAGCAATGGTAACAATCGCATCGTTAGAAGTTCTTCACGGAATATTTCCTTGTTGCCGTTCCGCTCGACCACAGCTGCATATTGCCTGCCGAACCAATTTTTTTTGAGAAGCTTGGCGATTTCTTCGCCTTGAAATGCTCCTCTTCACCGTTCCGTTGGATGGAAGTATAGTAAGACATTCTGGGAAGCTGCTTAAACTCTTCCGGTACATAAGTTTCATCGTCTATTATCACGCAGGAAAACTTCGTCAAATATTCGCGATACAACTTGCGAACCTGGGGTTTAGCTGTCACGTTCTGTTTATCATTACGATTCGGTACAGTTTTTACCAAGAACGACTTCATACTTTGCCGGTGCTTGGAAGTTTGCACGAAAGTTGGGGACATTTTTATTTTTCTAGCCACAGTACGTACCGAAAGATCTGGTCTCTTCAGCGATATTTGCTTCACCTTTGCGCCCTTCTGGTGGTTCCTGAGATCCGTTTTTGTTCCGCTCCCAGCATTCCTGGCTATTGTCAAACGTGTATCGAAAGATTTAAGAACGTTATGGACAGTGCTGGCAGGAAAACCTGCCAGATCTGGATTTTCCTTGCGGACGCTCACAATTGCTTTTCGCTTTTGCTTTTCTTTCGACGCCATCTTCGATCTAAAACTTTTAGTATCACCAAAAAATGATTTTACGCAATGAACAGACATACGTTCATCAGTCTGCAAAATATTCCGCGCGTTGATAAAGTATTTCCAAGGAAATACGAATTTAGGGAAGTCCAGACTTTGTCGCGAACAAGCGTCAGGCCGTGAAATGTGTACTAGGGTGGTTCAAGGTTTCCAATTAATTCCAAATTAGGTCCTGACTACTCTCTCGAAATTTAAGTTTAGCTTGAACACGAACTTAATGGACCTTCTAAGTTTCCAAAGGAAGTACTTTGGGGAGTCCAAACCCTTCGTTCTCATCTCCCATGCTTTTTGGTATAATTGCATAAGACAATGTTTGCTAACTGTGCTGCAAGGAATTTTCTCAACTCTAATATGACTGAAAATCACTTTTCGATTACGTATTGGTATGATTAGATATTATTTAATTAGCGGGATGATGTTCTTGGCCAACGCACCGCACAATACGCGCAATACGCGCCTCTCAAGAAATTATCGGTACATAGATCTTTACTGTTGTTGATTCTCTAATAAGAATAACAAAACAACATTGAATAGGAAACTAGCTATTTTAATTTGGTTTACTGCATTAAAACCTCATTGATCCCAAACACACCTTGCCCCTTGCACTTTGCAATACATTGTTGAGCTCTTTGGTACGCGAATTTTTGTTTCTGTTTTGTTCGCTGGGTTATTTAGACCAATGCCGCTAGACATCAATGCATTTGCTCTCAAATGAGCAGAAAATGAAGACAACCTTAACGGACAGACCAACTATCTTCGTGAATTTAAATTTTGAAATGACAGTATAGGGTTTAGTGACTTTTAATGCACGCACACTACAGCGCCATTTAGATCAAAGGAGTGCAAGTAAGTAGGAAAATCATTTGGAGGAAAACAAACCATCATTCCAATGCATGTGCCAGAAAGGGAAAGGTAATTAAATGTCAAGCCGGGAAGTGGCGGTCCATGGTCCGCTCGCACACCGAAGGTCATCAGATCAGATCAGTTCAGTGAGTGAAAAAGTGAGGCGAAATCCTATTCGCCGAAGAAGATTGAGGATGTTCCAGAGAACGTGAAATTCAAGTTTACAACCAAACATCCGGCCATGGTGGGAGTCATGGTTTTCGGGGCAGTTGCGTCCAATGGCTTGAAAATGCCCCCAGTATTTATCAAAGCTGGATTAAAAGTTAATACCGAGGTTTACATGAACATTTTGAAGGACTACGTTCTGCCATGGATGAAACTTTGGAGCACACCAACAAATAAATTTTTCAAAAGGACGGAGCACCGTGTCATACCTCAAAAGGACTCAAGCGTGGCTGGGGAAAAACATGGAATTTGGCCTCCGAGCAGCCCGGACTTGAACCCTTTGGATTACTTAATATGGGCATATGTTCAGGTTAAGGCCTGAGAACGTTCTCACCCCGGTGTTGGCACCCATTACCGAGGCATGGAACTCGATGGCTGACTCATACATTGAGAAGGCATGCTCTCAATTCCGTCCCCGTTTGGAGAAGGCGATCTAGAAAAACGGTGGACATATTGAGTAATGTAATCATGAAAGGCTTAATAAACGATTCTCTAAATAAAATTATGTGGCTGAATGGCTGCGAGGCTGCAATTAGCAACAATTACGTGTCGAGAATGGTTTCAACGCTTCAACAGTCGTGATTTCAGCGTAGAAGACAAGGAACGTCCCGGACCGGTGAAAAAGTTTGAAGATGAAGATTTCGAGGCATTACTGCAAGGAGAGTCATGTCAAACGCCACACGAACTTGCAGATTCAGTGGCTATTGGTAGACTTATTCCTCCACCACCTCGAACTTATCTCTGTATATCGTAACGCGGCTTCCTAGGCCTATTTCCCGTTTAAGGCGGGTGTACAGTTTGCCACTGTTCAAAAGTTTCTGCCGACAACATTCATATCATCCGTGGAACAAACAAATTGACTAGAGTACGTGTAAAAAACGTACGTTAAACAACAGGCATGCATTTCTTGTTGTAGCTCCCGACGTGGTTTAAACGAGCTAGAATGATCGCCCAAAATCTTCACGTAGTTATGTACATCGTCCTTCGTAGCTTTTTAACTCTTGTGAGCTTCCCGGGAAAACCGTTGTCATCCATAATTCCCCATAGATCTGTGTGGTAGATACTGTCGTACGCCGCCTTCAAATAGATAAGCAGGTGTTGCTAGACTTGGTATTCACGGCAATTTTGGAGAATTTGCCGTACAATGAGATCTGGTCACGTTGGCGAAACCGCCCTGAAAATTGTTCACGAACTCATTTAATGTTGGTGATAGACGGTAATTGTCGCCCTTCTTGTAGATGGAGTATACAACCCATTGCTTCCGGTCGTCTGGTAGCTGATTGGTTTCTCAGATTTGGACAAACAGCCGATGCAGATAGATAAACAGCTTCTTCGGGCTCATCGTGATGATTTCAGCTCCGAAACCAGTCTCGGCAGCCGCCTTGTTATTTTTGAGCTGTTAGAAAGCATCCTTAACTCTTTCCAGCGTGGGAGCTGGTTCGTTCCCATCTTCTTCCACTGTCTTTGTCTCCTGCGCTAGTGACCTCTGCACCATTTTGGAGTTCATTGTAGTGCTGCTTCCACCTACCATTAACCTCACGTCTATCCGTCAGAATACCCCCATCTTTATCTCAACACATTTTGGCTCGTGGCACAAAGCCTTTGCAAGATGTGTTGAGCTTCTGATAGAACTTCCACTTTACTTCAGTCTGGTGCAGCTATTGTATTTCCTCGCACTCCGCTTCTTTCAGACGGTGTATTTTCTCCCGGAGCATACATGTCTGCTGTTGTCGCTTCCGTCAATAACGGCTAACCGTTCCGTTCCACATACCCGACGACGTTCTCAGCTGCATCGTTGACGGTTGCTTTGATATTTGCCTCGATATCCAACAGTCGAGGGGCGTCGCCGAGCACACTCTCATCCGGCAACGCTACTTAGATACATACTCTGCGCGTGGCCTGTGGCACAACTGGTTGTTTCAGTCGTTCGAGATTGTACCGGGGCTGGGACGGTTTTTACGTCGTTATTAACGGATAGTTAGGGTCGCAATTTTACCGTCACCAGGGAGTTGTTCGAGTCCACGTTAGCGCCACGATAAGTACTGGCTTCGATTATGTCGGAGTGCCGTCCATCAATAAAAAAGTGATTGATTTGTGATTCTGTCTGGAAATAGGTGCTACGAATGGTCATATTCTGGTAGGTGGCGAACTCAATAAGTCTTAGGCCGTTGACGTTTGTCCACTGGTGATCGCTGAACTTTTCAATAGTCGGTTTTACCTTCTCCTCTTGGCCGACCTGAGCATACAATTCTCCTATGATGTTCTTGGCGTCATGGCTTGGGCAGCGGTCGTATTCATGTTCTAGCTGCGTGTGAGAACCAACCTTATCATTGTTGGTGCTTCCGGAGTACCGACCCTCGATCCTTGCACTCATCCTGCTTCCCCTCTCAAAACGTACGCATTTTCTGTACAATCCATTCCAACACACATCCTGCCAAACTTGCTATCCTTCAGTACATCGTACCCGATACCGGTGTTCGACAAACCGATCTTACGAATTTTTGGGATCTGCAGTTCCACGTGTCAAGTTTTCAATCACTAGTCCTGTTTTGTCACTGTAGTTATCGCCGATTTTTCAGGCCCGTGTACTCTTGTTGATGTTCTTTTGCTGGCTGTCTCGCCAAATACACTTTTCTGTTGTTAGAAACAGAACTTCTGAGAGCACTTCAACTGGTGTAGTGTCCCCCTCCAGATTGTCGCGCAAAGATCGTAAGTAGAGACCCCCGATTTGCAGTCTTTGTGTAAGTGCGGCATCATATCCAAACCATTCAGCGGAAAACGAACAGGGCTGGAAATTTTCGAACTATACGACAAATCTATCGGAACCGTTCTAAGTGGACACATAACATCTCAGGTAGCGCGAAAATTCGGGAAAATTCCAAAACCACCACATCCAGCTGTTACTAGTTACTGGATAGACAGCGGCAGAACATGTTATTCCGCTGCTTCCACTGGCTGGCGGTGGAGGATGAGCAGAGTTCAGCATTCCCGTGTGTTTTTGAGGCAACCCTGCCAAACGATCCTTTCCTGGAATGGAGAGCGATAGGTCTTGGCATGTTTCTTCACTGTTTGGCATAGGCTTTCTTTGGTCTATACTAGGACTAGCTATTGATAGATATATCATCTTATAAGCTTGACTCTGAAACTTCGTTATCGCATGTTTCATGTTCAGCTTCCGACTGTGATGGCGATGGTAAAGGGCACAGTTGCACACTTCTTTTACTGACACACTCATCACCGTTATTGATACGTTATTCACAAACCCATCGATCTGCAACTTTTTAGGCAACCTCGGAATCAAGATTCCATCATACATCCTGTTCCAAAGAGTTGGACCGAAAATGCAACCCCGAAGGAACGACCACCGTCACTCACATTGACTTCTGCCATTTGTTCGTCTCGTACACCAAGATTCTGTTCTGGTAGTAGCTCTTGAGGGTCTGGCGCAGTTAGTCGGGGACCCGCATTATGTGCACCGCTGTGGTGATGGCCTCCCAGCTCACGTTGTTGAACGCAGTCTTCACGTCTATCGTGTCCAAATCGCATCCACCGTTGAAACGCATTTTCGAAATCTGTACTGCATCTTCGACAATTCGCACTCGCTCTCCGTAAATTTTGACAGTCTATTGAGGGTGGTTCTTTCCTGAAGATCCCCAAGCGTATCCAGCAGGTATATGGGTCTTACTATGCCGGATTACCTGGTGGCTTCTTTGGCTTTGACAGCAATACCAGTTTCTGGATCTTCCACTTGTCAGGAGCTTGTCTTCATCCAGGTAATTTTGCAGCACTGACCTGAAGATGTCCGGATATGCCAGGCTCGCAGTTTTCAGCATCACGTTCGGTGTTCCATCCGGGCCCTAGGGTTTCAGCCGCTTCGCAGTGTCAACAAGCTCGTCGTTTGATCTTCGGCGATAGCTTCTTCATTTTCGCCGTACGGTGTTGAAAGACACGTCGTTTGATCATGCTTTTGGAAGAGACTTTCCACGATACCTTAAGCTTGTTTGGTCAGATTTCAGCTTGCTGGCTCTCAAAGATTGTAGTCGAAAAATATGTGTTTAAATTTTGTGTATAAATTTTTATTGCATAGGTAAAAATTGATGAAATTTTGGGTTAAACTAGTATAGCGTGCAAAATGTTGTCACAAATCTGTCAAGTGCTAATCGCGATGGCTTCCGAGCAAGAAGTGCTCCGACAAAAATGTTGGGCGTGGTCGTGGAAAGTCCAGGTCAATCTCACAGATGGATCGCGAAATAGTTGTGGCTCGACAATTAGACTGTGTCCTGTGTGGTAAAATCGTCCAAAGAGACCCAGACGACCCAGCGGTAGACTGGCAGCGGAAGGAAGGTGAGGGATTACTCAAGCGTAATCCGCACCAATCGATTCAGGACGTGGGCAAGTAGGTCAATTCTTCCGTCTGGTTCGTCGAGCAGAAAATGAAGCTCACCGGACTTCATGTCTTCAAGATAAGGAAGGTGCCTAACGAAACCGATGAACAGAATTCGGTGGTCAAAACCCGCGCCAGGTAGCTGTGCCGTGAGTGGTTGGTGGAGCCGAAATGCATCGTAATGGACGATGAGACGTACATTAAGGCGGAAGCCAAGCAGATTCTTGGCCTGGAATTTGTCGTCGGCAATTCCCACCTGTAGAAGTTGCTGGAAGTCCGACAAATTTACCAAGATGTACTTGGTGTGGCAGGTGATCTGTGTGTGTGGCAAATATAGTAAGCCATACATAACGTCCGGCACCATCAATGGCGAAATATATAAAGAACAATACCTCCAGAAGCGCCTGCTGCCCTTACTCCGGTCCCACAAAGCTGGCAATCTGTTTTAGCCTGATCTGACATCATGCTATTACGTGAAACCGGTGATGGAGTGGTACGAAGCCAACTACGCCCTTGCAAGCGGCCTTCCGGCAGTTAACCGGAACATTCGCCATGGCGGACGAAAACATGCATGTAGGCATGCTTATGAGTTCTCTCTTCGTATTATTTATCAATGCCTCTTCAGTTTTCACGACATAATTGTTGGAGTAGATTTTACGCTTCAGGTTGGCCCAGAAATTATCGATGGAACGTTGAGCTGGTTCACCAAGATGGGTACCACATCGATATTCAGCTGCTCTATCTCCTCCAACGATCGCTTCGAGTAGTGGGCCGACGCCAGATCTGGTCAGAACACCGCGTTTTCGCCCTTATGGTATTTCTTGATGAACGACGCAGGTTTTTCGAACTATAAATTTCCCCGTTCACGGCCAGTCCGGAGCGAAAGAAGAGCGGCTTTGACATCCCCTTCTCACTGATTGTCAGCCACAGCAGCACCTTCTTGGAGAACTTGGTGTGTAAAATGAACTTCACCTCAGAGCTGACTTCCTTCTTGTGGAAGTAAAATACGAAGTGCCCTGCCAGTCGTTGCCATCCAGGGTGAGATAGGTCTCGTCGTCCATCACCACCGCCACGTCGTCAATCGCCGGGCAAATCGAGTTGACCATCTTATACAGCCGCTGCCGCTGCGTCATTGTCTGCAGCTCCGAAACCAGTGTACGTGACTTCCACTTCCTGACATGTATGTTCATGTTCGCCAGGTACTTTTCCACTGTTTGGCCGGTTGAAGCCGCACAATGTCCGTTTTCAACGCGGTGGGGTGCCGTTCTTTGAACGTACGCACTTCTGAACGGAGTCGCTTCACTGTTTTTGCCATCAGGGTTAGAGTTCGACTGATAGAGCTGCCAAAGTTAGTCTGCTGACTAATGGGTTACTATGATTGATGCTGCAGGGGTAGTTTTGTCAGTGCGGGTAAAGGTAAACCCATTGAAAATTGGCAATTTTTGTCCAATTTTTTTATGCAAATGTTAAAACCCGTTATTTTTGCCCGATTTGGATTCATGCCACTACTTCAAAACCGTGCAGGAGTGGTATGCGGCTAATCCTGTGGATTTTGTATCGAAAGACATGAACCCATCAACCTGTACTGAACTCCGTCCGATGGAAAGTTCTTGGGCCATGATGAACCGCGAAATTCGGAAGACCAAACGAGAGGCGAAGGGCAAAAAGGGATTGCTGAGGTATCGAGTAAAACACACCGGAAACGACCTAAAAGCAAATGTCGAGCATTTTACCCAAACTAATACTTCAACTGACGTAGAAATTTGCTTTCAAATCAATCTAAAGTGTCAGAATAATTATAGACTCCCCTTAAGAGCGGTAGATTTTTGTTCCAGAGAGTTCTTGGATAAACCTACACAGAATAAAATAATAAATTTTAAGAAGCATGTAAATTTCCTCTCGTTTAAGTCAACGGAGGGGTAAACAACGAAATTGTTTGAAATCTTTCAAGCGCCATACAACAATGTTCGCAATCTTTCATACAACATACTAGATTCAGGCGTTATCTGGCTTAAATTAACATGAAATATCCCATTATTTTCAGCCCAATCTCGCGTTCCCTTTATGTGCTTTAGATACTTCTACCTAATTGCTTGTTTCACATCAGACTTTTGGACCTCATTGAATTTATATCGCACCCGTAATCTTCCGAATGACCCATGGTTTTGTTTTTAAAAAGACTTTTATTTCAGAGAGTTTTTGGATAACCTAGCAAAACGTTTCATCTTTATAATAGTTTCAGCGTGGATCTTTGGACCTCCATGAATTTTTATGGTGTTTGGTATGTCTACAACATTTGTATTAATTTAGTTCAGTCAAAATCTTTGTCTTGATTGCCAGCCGCATGCTTTGCTGGCACGCACGGTATCTTGAGGCATGTCACTTCACATTTTCACCCAACGGTTCATAAACGTTTCCGCAGTAAGTTCTTTAGACGTTCCCAAGTTAGCTCTGCAATATTCTCATATATGTATGAGGAGGTCGAGAGTTGAAAGGACTAAAATCAGGTGAAGAAGCAGGCCATGCTTTCGGCGAAAAAAATCCGGTAAATTGTCCCCTCATCAAGGCTGTGTGGCTTTCGCCTGGTGGGACGGTACGGAGTCTTGTTGGAAGCAGTATGGTGCATTAGTGTTTCTTGACGATGGGAAGCAAATGATTCTTCAAAATATTATCGCCGGAATATTTACTGTTGATTTTAACGCCAGTTTTAATGTTTTGGAGAAACATCCTCGAACCATCACCCTAGAAATATTCTGGAACCTTTGAACAGCTAGTTCATCACAAGGATTATCAGGAAGATGTGCTGCATACTCAGGTATTGATTAGCACTAGCATTTGCAGTAAATCAACCCTAAATCTGCATTTCAGATGCTACAAGCATTATATTAGCATTATATCAGCATTTTGAATGCTATATGTTGTGAAGTTGGATTTCAAATGCTATTTAAATGCTTTAAGCATTTCGAATGCAAAATAGCATTGATGAAGCATTATCATAGAATTGCAGTAAAGCAACCGTATATTGGGCCAAAAGTTGCATTTATGTTGCATTTAAGGTCACTTAATTGCTTCATAGGCTGCCGTAAGGACGCTTTCAAACTGCTTAGGGCCTGTTCATAAACCACGTACTCATTTTTGAACATCTCAACCCCTCCCGCCCTTTCGTAGACTTTCCTCTATACATTTTTTTAAATTTTTGTATGGAGCTTAGACTTATGCCAAACCACCCCCCCCCTACCCCAGAAAAGTCTACGTGGTTTATGAATAGCCCCTTATTGGTTACCTGGGTATACCCGATCATTTTGCTAGTCGTGGTGATCCTGGAACAGCTTAACTAGCTTCCGACATCTTTCGACTCCTGCAATCTTCTGCGTTTCAGTCAAACCCTGTATCCGTTGTTTTTCTGTATGGATTTAGTCTTAGATCGACTTTTAAAATACTTCTGATCGTTGATTGCGACATTCCCAATTCTTTGGCCATTTTTCGGCTAGACTTACCAGGATTCCGCTGAATTTACTCTCTCACTCGTTTGATGGCTTTCGGACACCTGACATTACGTTTGATGGTTGCAGAAGATGAATCTTTCGTTTATTTCGTGCGGTTAAAGTAGTACACGGTCAAAAATGTTTCAATAACAGACTTATCACATGCTCCATATTCGTTACCACCAGTCTCAAACAAATTCAAAATAAACAAAGCAAGCCGTTTTGACATTTGAATACACTCTATAAGAAAACTATGCAAACATGTCTGTGATAAACCCATCCAAATTTACACATGTTTAAAAAAACACTTACAGGAATTACCACTCACCCTGTAGATATGAAATCCTTTTATCCAGAGGGTTCTTGGATAACCTAGAACATCTATGCAATGTAGCAAAGCTGTACATTTTTTTTCAAATATTTATTACCTATATCTGTTGGAACATCTAAAATTGAAAGTTAAATTCGAGATTAATTTTAAAAATCTGATCATTTTCCATGTTTAACGTAATATTAACGAAAACCTCTTTCTGTTCAGAGAAAATTATGATCCTGGGATCAATAATGTTCAACGTGAGAATTGTTTAAAAGCTTCATGAAAACAAGCGAGTTTGACTTGAATTCGAAGAATGATGTACCCTCTTCTCCCTCATGTCTGATTATTCCAACCCCGCATTTTCAACAACCTCACATTTTCCATTTATGCCATTTCCCACAGTAGTTCCTACTATCTATTCCTCGTCTCCAACCAAGCCCGACTCCAGCATATTTTGTCCCATAATCGTTATACACTGCTCGGGTTAACGCTGTACAATATCAAGGCGAAATTGCTACCACCTACCACGAAGACACCCATTTCGGGTGGTGCTCATTGGTGCCCCCCCCGCGTCGAACGCGGGGAACTCGAAATGATAACACCGGATTGTAAGATTTCACCTTTCAGCGGGCGCAGTTCTACTACCGGTTTCTACTGCTCAGCGGGGTGCTCGCAGTGACAGACAGACAGTTGGCCCCAAAAGCGAGCCATCCACGCGAAAACCTAAAAAAAATGCTTTGAGGTCATCGAATTTCCATTGAATGTGAATTGGGGGGAAACATTTCTGAAACGAGCTACTTTGTTCCATCAAGTGAAGTGAATTCGAGTGTCACAATTGGAGAGAGAGTGAGAAACTTCAAGAACGTCAAATTCTCCGTTTTGCTCGCGGTCAGCTCGACGACCGCGCTGTAATTAGCCGTCTATTAACTTGGAAGTGCATCAAGTCAAGCCGACCCCGGTCCAAATTTAATAAGTCGTGGAGTTCACCAAGAAAAAGAAGAAGCAAAATAGCGCCAGTCAGAAGTGAAGTGAAGTGATGCTGTTCTGTGCGATCTTGGCTTTTGCCCTTCTGAGTGCAGTCGTCGTCTATGCAATTTTCACCGTTGCTTTTTGGTTCTGCTGCGAGTGAGTGAGAGAGGGAGTGAGTGAGTGATGGTTTTTTGTTTTCTTCTTCGGGTGAAACGTATATGCGAGTGATTGATTCCACGCCCGCTCGTTGAAGTCGTTGCAAAAGTGATCGTGGCTTCGAAGGATGCAACATATTATCGCCATTAAAAGCTGTGAAACGAATGTGATGCGTGTGCGGTAAGCGGGATTCGGAGGAAGAGATCAAGGCGGTTGGAATAGTTTTGAAAGTTTGGCCGAGCGAAGGATTTCTGGCGTGGAGATTTGGCGAACCGCTTGAATCATGGGCGTCAAGAAGGGTGCGGTGCCGATGTGTTGAATTGATTTTAATCGACGATAATTTCGCGGTGATTGGTGACCTTTGCATCGTGAAGAGCGGATTTTGGAGATGAAATGAAGGTAAGAAGATGCACTTTGTGAAGTTAGAGGACTGAAGGATGTTTGCATAGAAAATCTATGTAGTTTGATTATGTTTGGAAAAAAATATCGATCGTAACCTTGGGCAGAATGGAACATTGCTGCACTCCATCAATTTGGTATTTTTGTTAACGATTAAACAGCAATATACATATTTCACATAAGATAAAGTACTAAAAAATAGGAAAGATGTTCCTATTTTCTTCCAATAACTTCGTAATTCATCCAAATTTGTATCAAAAGATTTTCGGGGGAGTGGTTTGGTTTGTAATGTTTGTTATTAAATGTGAGCGAAAAGAGTTTGCAATTTATCGAAAAATTCCAGTTATTACGTTTAGAACTGAAACTTTATGAAATATTTATTATTATTATCACCGTCTTCGACAACAAGATCGTACAGACTGTACCTATTCTAACTTAACATAAACGTAACTAAACAATTCGTATAATTCGGTTTTTAAAAATACTCCTGGACATATTAAAATCAAACTCGTCAGAAATGTCATTGAATGACAGAATACAAGCGTCAAGATGGTTGTTGTAACCGTAATTGGTTCGGTGATACGGAACAGCAAGCAAGTTGGAGTTCCGAAAGCGTCGTGGAGGAATGTTCAGCGGTACCTGTTCAAGAAGCGCAGGACAGTCTATGCTACCGTTAATGACGTCGAATATGAATAAACGCTGCATTTTCACGCGTCTGGCAGACAGCAATTCCAAGCCTATCAATTGGCATCGCTCGGGATAGGGGGGGGGGGGGGGAGATTGTTTGGATCGTTCCAGTGAAGTAGCCTCAATGAAAATCTCACGAACTTTTTCTGTACCCTTTCAATTGAAAGAATATGCGCTACGTAGTACGGAGACCAAACCGGGGAAGCATATTCTAGGATGCTACGCACCAGCGTGCAGTACAGTGTTTTCAAAGCATGTACGTCAGTGAATTCGGAAGCATGTCGACGAATGAACCCAAGAACAGAAAATGCTTTGGAAGTCGTAATCCCAACATGTTCATTGAACCTTAGCTTCTCATCGATGGTTACGCCCAGATCGCAGATAGAAGTAACACGCTCCAGTGTTTCATTGTCCATACTGTACTGGTGATGCACGGGATTACTAGAGCGAGTAAAGGATATGATCTTGCATTTCTTGCTGTTGACGCGCATGCCATTATCGCCATACCAGATCAATATGGTGTTGATGTCCGTCTGTAGAATGGTGCAATCAGCCGGGGACAGTATAGCGCGAACAAATTTCAGGTCGTCTGCAAACGAAAGCTTAAACGAGGAGAGAAGCAGACACAGATCGTTCACAAAAATGTTGAATATCAGTGGACCAAGGACACTGCCCTGGGGTACAGCGGACGTCATGCAGAATAAACTGGATCGTGCTGAGTTAACCGTTACATGCGAGGTTCGGTCAGATAGATACGAAAATATCCACTGCGTTATCCAATTCGGAAAGCCCATGTGCTTTAGTTTATCGATGACTAGGCTGTGCGGCACGATGTCGAATGCTTTTGCAAAATCAACATACACCGCGTCAATTTGCTTTCTCTTTTCTATTTCCCGTGACAGCGTGGTAATGTAGCACATCAAATTTGTTGTTGTTGAGCGGTGTTTCATGAATCCATGCTGGCTATCGGAAATTAACGGTGAAGCAACAGTATACAGCACCTTGTGCATCAGCTTCTCAAATACTTTGATTAAGCAGCATAGTATAGAAACACCACGAAAATTTGACACTTGGTTGACGTTGCCGGACTTGTGAATGGGAACGATAGAGGCAGTTTTCCAAACCTCCGGAAATGTTCCTTCACGTAGCGATCGGTTGAACAAACTCGCAACAGGTGCTGATAGTTCCGTTGAGCAGTTTTTCAAAAACACTGGTGGAATGCCGTCTGTCCCGGATCCTTTCTTAGCGTCGAGGTCTTCAATGGCTTGCGAGATTTCGTTTGGAGAAAATTGGATGATGGGAAGGTTGATGGAATGCGAGGGAATATGTGCGAAGCAGTCTTGACGTTGTACAGGCGACACTTTGCTGAACACACTCTCGAAGAATATGGCGAAGAGATTAGCGGCTTCTGAATTTGAGCTAGCATGAGCATCGTTGTAGCTGACGTTGCAAGGAATTCGGGAAAATGATTTCTGTTTCTTCACAAAATCCCAGAAACGCGATGGGTTCTGTTTGACACTGGCCTGGATTCTCGATACGTAATTCTCGTATGTGGTTAGCATTACTGACCTGTACGATGATTCAACATTACGTAGGATGATTCGGTCACTCTCGGACTGAAATATTGTTAACTTGCAATCGTATTTCTTATTGCTTTTGGTTTCTTTAAACGAGACTTATCTTCAAAATATGTGATTTCTGATGGCATTCCTGATAACGAAATTTTACGGAGTTTCGCGGATTTTCGTTTAACTTTGGATAATTATTGTGGTATATGTTAAAGCCTGTTCACGTTAAATTTCGGACATCAAAACAAAAGCAGCAAAAATAATTTACACATTCCTAATTCAATAGTTCCACAATATTAGAGTTATTGTTACTTTTGAAACAGTTGCTTAACCTTCCTCGGTGACTAAAACAAACTGACACATAAGACATTTGGATCAATATTGACCCGGAGTTTAACCCTTTTTAGAATTATGAAATATCAACCTAGGTTATGGTCTCAAAAATGAATTGGTGGTGAAAAAAACTGGTTCCAGTAACATTGGCCACCGGTAATCTGCTACAAAAAGAAGGAGGTTTTGATTTCGATGTGTGAACAGAATTGCATACAAAACATTCCAGACTAGTTGTAGAGAGCTGCCATCTTTCACAAAGTTTTTCATTATGTCATTTGTCGTATTTCATCAGATTAGTTCCAGATCTTGCCGCAGAGATGGCACTGCAGTCTGTCTTTGCCAAATGAAGCTCTAGGGCATTGTAGTCTTCGGCATAGTTTCTCAGTATGTTAGTTGTCGTCTTGTGTGATTATCATGTATTTAGCAAATATTGACTGCAGTGCCATATATGCGGCAATACATGGAACTAATATAATAATGTCACAAGACAACAGAAACATACTGAAAAAAATTGCCGACAACAGCAACTCTCCAGCGCTTCATTTGGAAAAGATAGACTGCAGCGCCATCTCTGTCGTACGATCTGGAACGAATGTGATCATTGAAATTGTCTTCATTTTACATTGTCAACAACTTTACCCAAGACGGCAACTCTCTGTAGCTTCATTTGACAAAGCTATTCTTCAGCACCTGGTCTCTCTGCGGCAAAATCTGGAACTTATCTGGTATTGTCAAATGGCTACATTTTATATTTCAAATTACTTTGTCCAAGACGTCAACTCTCTAGAGCTTATTTTGGCAAAGATAGACTGTAGCGCCATCTCTGCAGCATGATTTGTAACTAATATGATAATATTAAAAGACGATTCGTCACGCACTGAGAAACCTTGCTCAAGATGACGATTCTCTACAATGCGTCTCGAATGTTTTAAGTATATGCATTTCTGTTAACACAGCCAAACTAAAACTTCGTTTCCTTTGTAGCAGATTCCTGGGGACAATGTTGCCGGAACATTTTTTTTATTCCAATGTATTTTTGTGTCCAGAATCTTTCAAATGGTGCATTAACAATGACTCTAAGTAAAAACTTCGAAATTATACGAAGGGTTGAACTCCAGGTCAATATTGACCTTAATGTCTTATGCGTCTCTTTTTGGAACAACCACCTTAAACTGATTTAAAAATATATTTTTAATGCAAAAATGAAGAATTTCGTGGATATTAATATTCCGAAAAGTTCAGCCCGATTGCATTGAAAAAAAAATCTTAGTTTCGAAGAGTTTCCGCTAAACTAGAGCCTAGTACTTCTCTATTGAGCGAAGTGCTGGACAGTTTGGTGGATTGGCTGTTTTTCACACGTATTTGACTTCTTGTACCGTATACCATTCCCGAACGGATTTTGCATAGTGACAAGAGGTAAAATCAGGCCAAAACAGAGCTGAAGAGTCGTAGCTTCTGAAAAAGGGTAGCAACCACTTTCGCAGACATTTCTTCTCGTACACAACATCCTTATTGATAGTGCCGGTAGAGACGAAACTATTAGAGTTTAGACCACAACACATGGCCTGCCAAGTCAAATACTTCTTCGGGACTTTGGACACCTTCTTTATCTGGAAATGCTCGGCAACGGCGTTCCTTTGCATTGCGGTGTAAAAAACCAGACCAGGAAACTGTTTAAAGTCTTCAAGTATGTATGTTCCGTCGTCCATTATGATCCAAACAAATATTTGCAAAAAAATGTGTATAGCTCCTTAGCACTTTTTGCAGCAACATTTTGCTTGTCATCACGAGGTGGATACCTTTTTACTTTGTACGCCTTCAGTCCTTGCCTCTTCTTCACTTTATGCACGTATTTGTACGTAGAACTTCCCAACTTTGCAAGTCACATTTCACACAGAAAGATTGTAATTTTTCTTAATAATGGTTAATGGGTCTTGGATCATAAACAACGACGAAACATACTTACCCGTAGACTTTAAACAGCTTCTGGGTCTGGATTTTTATAGCGTGACCGAGCCACTTCCGGACAAAGAAGGTGTCCAAATTTCCGATGAAGTATATGATTTGACAGGTCGTGTGTAGTTGTGGTCGAAAATATAAAAGTTTCGTCTCTATAACCCCCCCACTCTCTGTCACGCTCACCGACTTGTCGCTAAACTGTCGACGTGGGTGAACAGAAAGCATGGTGAGCTGAACTCCAGCTGAACCACCTAACGCAGTCCCTGTCAGGCCATGGATGGTTCAGCTAGTATCTCCACAGACTTGAACACCCAATGTCCCCTCACTGCCCACATTAGATGAACAGTACAGAGACACCGCAACTTGCAGTACTTGACTGCCCAAGATTCGCAACAGCACTTGGCAAAATGCTGGAAAGCTGCGACAGAGATTTACACTCCGACAATATTGCGCAGCAACTGGGCCAACATGACAACACGTGGTACGCGGGGAACAGTGCAATAATGCAGGTCATGTCATCGGCGCAGCAGAAATTAAGTGAAGACTAAAGAGCGTCTAGCCGCTATCGGAGCCGCTTCGGTCTGCTGTCGGTGACTGGGCCGAGTTGTCCGAGCATTACGTAGAATCGGTGATGGTAGTCTGGGCGCCTGTGAACCGGAAGTCACCTTCCCTCCGAAATCGCTGGATCAACCTCGACACTTGCCCGTCCAACAACGTACTAACGATTTTGGCAGAACTTCCGTCCTCGGGGAAGATCTCTGTCGGTGTAGCCTAAAGCCGCCACCGGGTGTGAGCTCAAGTAGTTAGCGAAGTGGTATCGGCAAATGGTCGTCGGGGCGCTTGTGTCTTCCTCTGCCGGGGAACTGTTCGTCGGAGTAGTATAGATCCACCGCCGGGACTATTCCGAGTAGTTCGTTGGGGAAGCAATCCTCCGTTCGAAATCTCGAGCTAGGCACACTAGCGGCCCATATCGGAGTAAGAATAACTCGTACAGTAGTAGATTTCGGGAGATATTCTTTCGTCGGGGAACTTTCCGTCGGAGGAGGCTAGCTCCACCGCTGGGGACTATGTCAAGTAAAGCTTGCTTCAGATAGAATTGGAACAAAAACAATTGCCTGTATTTCAGTTATTTATTATTGAATTCAAGATCTTTTTTTATACAAATGTAGCGTTTTCTTTATACTTTTAAGAAAAAATACGGATAAAATTATTCGTCACGGTTTCGAAGGAATTCTCGAATTTTTCCTGTAACACGGCTCATTAGGCGGCGCACACCTTCTTCGTCAATCGGTTTAGCTATCTTATTCCACCAGGTCTTCATCTGATTGATGTCCTTAACAACCTTTCCCTTTGCCTTGAGTCTCCTCTTCATGATTGCCCAGTATTTCTCAATAGGGCGGAACTGGGGGCAGTTGGGTGGGTTAAGGTTTTTCGGAACAACCTGGACCCCTTTCTCTGCATACCATTCTTGATAGACTTTGCTGTAATGACAGCTTGCCAAATCTGGCCAAAACAATACGGGATGGTCGTGGGATCGAATGAACGGCAAAATTCGTTTTTGGAGACACTCTTTTTGGTATAGTTCCGACGTCATTGTCTTATTTGTAACGAAAACTTTCTTTTTTTTGCCACAGCTGCAAATGCCCTGCCAAATCATGAGTTTTCGTGCAAATTTGTCGGCAAAAACAAATTTAAATTTGGCTGGAACATGCTCTCGAGCCGTTGCCAAGTAAAATTTTTGACCTGGGATTTGCCCGAAGTCAGCCTTGACATAGGTTTCATCGTCCATCAGAAGACACCCGTCGAACTTGGTCAGCACCTGGTCGGATAGCTTCCAAGCACGGATTTTGGCCGCACTATTCTGTTTTATGGTTCGATTTGGCTGTTTGCTAGCTCGATACGACTTGATTTCTTCCCGGAGTCGAGTTCTCCTCACGGTACTATGGGCAGCACCGAATTTTCTGGCCAAATCACGGTCCGACAGATTGGGATTCCTCTTAATCGTATTCAAAATCTTACCAGGCAGTTTCCGGTCGACAGTTCCACTCCGACGATTGACTTGAGGCTTCCGAATCGTCGTCAATGTTTCCTTATACCGTTTGATAACGCGCCATACGGTATTTCTGGGCAATTTCAGCTGTTTAGCTAGCCTAGATGCAGACCACAATGGATTTTCCAAATAACTGTGCACAATTTTTTCCCTTCTTTCGGCTTCCATGTTGATTGTTTACAAAGTACAGTCGATTTGCGAAATGTCGAGCTGACAAAATTCCCGACACGTGGGCGCCAAGAACTTCCAAATCTGTCCACCAGGAGCGCCACAATATGAGCAAAAGTTTATTCCAATTCTAAATGAAGCAAGCCTTATCAACGTGACAAGTAGTAAAGGGTGTTTCTATCAAAATTTTGTCGACTTAAACTTAACGCATTTCCTTTCATCGTGAATTAATTTTTTTTGCACACTGATTTTGAAGAGATTAGCACTTCCGTTATCAAAATGTCGTCGCAGGAAGAGAAGTAACGGCAACCGGACAGGGAAATGTGGCAGATATTTTCAAGCACAAAAAACTGTCAAAGTTTGCGAAGAAATATCTGGTGTGGCAGGCCATCTATACCTGTGGCTTGAAGAGCAACGTTTACATTGCGGCCGGAACCGTCAACCAGGAAATTTATCTGAGCCAGTGCCTACAAAAAAGTCTACTGTCTTTCTGCTGTAATCTGTATTAACTGAACTTGAAAAAGAAAAAGAATTTGACTTATTGATAAAAACTTTGATCGACTCACACACATTACTGTTTGACCAAATTTTGATTGGAACACCCTTTACTCTCCGGAGATGGCGCTCAAGTCACTTGTTTCAAAATTCAATGGTCACAGAAACCCACAAAATTCCAAAGGCTATGAAAAGTACATCTGCAATTATGTTGTTCCAACTCTCCTGTAATAAAATAAAACCGAAACCAAATTAACGAAGAATGGAAATGGCTTCATTTTCCCATTGACTACAACCGTACAGTTAATTTCCCCAAATAATCGATTGTCATGGTTATTATACTGAATTACTTCACTCATCCCAAGGGGGAAAGTGTTACCTTCCATCGCACCCAACTTCTTCCTACCTGTCTTCCCATCGGCCAAATGAACCTTCATCGGACCACCGGCTTTTCGAAGTGCGCAGTCATTTACGTTTTATTTCTTCACATTCATCATAGCCGAACATTGTATTGTCAAAATTAAATGACCAATGGCTCGAAAAGACGGGACAGGCATGCATGCAGCGGCCTTCATCAAATGTGTGGTGGATCATCTGCTCTAGGTTATTGCGTGGCGTGGTCGTTCGGTTTTGCTGCAACAATCCGCCTGCAATTAGGTTTATTTTTTGTTGTTGTGAATCTCACGAGACCACCATCGATTTTGTTGATGACGATTCAATGCTGCTGTTCGAATTTGAAGCCGAACTACATGCGTTCATTATGGCTTTGAAGGTTAATGAGTTGGTCATTTTACGGTAGTTTCGTGCTGTCGTTAATTAAATTGATGCGATGAAAATAATTTCCACTTCACTGCGGGGATGCTGCTAAGCAGCTAGAGTTTATGACACGAAAGTAACACAGCTTTTTCAGAGTGGGAAAATTTATTCGTTTCCTCATTGCGGCGACCGATTTAGCAACGGTTCGCGTAGTTGAGCTTATCGTAAATGAGCGGTGGCTAATGAAATGGAAATTATCGCCTTCAGTTTTTTTTGTTTAATTCAAACCATCAACTCTCTCCACTATTAGCTAATCGCAGTGGATTGCAAGCCGTTGTGACTAAATTTCTTTATTGTTGATTCCAATTTGGATAATTTCTCTCGGCTTGCACTTCTTTCGACGAGCGGTTTTAGCGAGCACCTTACCGACTGAGCTTGTATTCTCCCAACTCTCTAACGCCTCTCAGGAGACCATGTCTCCTTAATCGCTCAGTTTAAAATGCATCTACAAATCCTTCTCCAGCCACTTACACTCCGGTTGCAATGAAATTTCTTCGCCCTTGCCTTGAATGCAAAGAAAACTCAAGTGTCCGAGAAACAATTTAAAGGCAAATTAAAAGCCACAATCGAATACCTTCCCGGCTGAGTGCGGATAGCGAAAAATGCGTTTTTTTCACGTGAGAAAATTCCAACCACCAGCGCCAGCATAAGAACCAGCTAAACGACCAAACAGCACCGAGACCTTGAATGGACGGGAAGATTGAAGACCAGAATTTAAGCCAGCCCACCACATGTGAAAATCGGCTCGAGGACACAAAAAGCCCCTAGAGGTGCTGCATTTCTGCCATGTTCCACTCGTTTTGCACCGGGATCTCGGTCTTGAGACATCCCGCATGACCACACGGAATGCCGGTGGGAAATATGTTGATGCGTTTCCGCTCCGAGATTACCGTGTGAGAACTCACACGGAGATCTTTTCCGCTCGGATCGGATAGCTACTCGAGGTGCTTCGCTGGATTGAATCTTTTGCGGTTTTTCGTAAGTTCAATTTAATATCGATCCTGGCGTCGTGTTGGGGGTTGGGGATGTGCTGCACCGTTCCATGGTAACATCGAATGTTTGAGTGGAAGGGGGTTGGTGACAAATTGGTTTGTTGAAAGTTTGTTATGATGAAATACGAGCTGCGGGTTTGCGTGTCTGGGAGTCACTAGCGGGTATCTTATCCGTGCGGGTAAATATTTTATGTGATTTAATATTTTATTTACTGACTATAGTTGGATGGTAGGCTAATAGTCGATAATGGGAACTCACGACTATGAAAAGCATTCTTGGTGCATTCTTTTACTGAACAGTGGGTGGCAGTAAATGGTAAAAAATAGTTGAATGCTTCGAAGGACATAGTTATAGTTACTTGGCAGAATGAAAAAAAAATGCAACAATTCAGCATGTATTTTGTAATTGGGAATTAAATAGTGATTAATTGAAAGTTAGTTTTTATTTTCTCACAGAGTCTCTATTGATTATTATTATTAAGGTGGCTATTTGTATAAAAAAAACTACAACTTCGCCACATCTAATCAGAACAGCTCTTCCCAAAGCTCCTACTTAGGGATCCAAAGAAAGCGGTTCAAAATTTGGTGATGATTGGCTGTAAATCGACTTCCCGCATTGCGTTTGAAATTTTTATGGAAATTAGTATGGAGAAAATACCTTTCTATAGTATTAGAAAAATATTATATTTTGAATTTGTGACCTCATTTTCATAGTTACTCAGGATCATCTTGCTTTCTTTCGCTCAGCTGACATCAGGAATTCCCGTGACTTACGTTGTGCTGGTAGCGTACGCAGCAATTTCAAATATCGTAGACAATACGCAGTTCGTCTCACAAGGTCGGTGAACGATGAGCTTTGATTTAGATACCACTCGTTGAATGCTGACATAGTGGAATTAGCACAAACACTATTCATTGTCTGCCTCCATGTCAATTAAGGGTTCCAGTAAATTTGGCCATTTATCTTGTTTCTGTTTTAACCACCTTGGACCTTGCCACCAAAAATCGCTCTGGGTGATGTCTTCCGGCATGATACCTCTGGAAATTGAATCTCAATTCCAGGCACATGTCTTCATTGCTTTGAGTCGGTATGAGTATGGATCATTGCGACTCCGTTAGCAGCATAAGTTGTCCAAGTTGTTGGAGAACGTTGAATCCAATGTAGTACACAGGTAGAATCTGTCCTGAAATACACCCGCATAGGGGTTTTCAAGGAGTTTTGTACCTTTTCGAAGAGTTGTGCCAACAGTACCGCACCGCATAGTTCTAACCGCGGGATAGTTTGGCATTTCAGGGGCTAAAGGGCGAACACGAAATTATTGCGACACCGAAAATGTCATGCCAATTTTCTTATAATGTTTAGAATCAAACCAAAATTTTAGGGTAGTTTTATACATATATTTACTTTAAAAATCAAAAGAAAAGTTAATCGATGGAGCCTTGAGTGTAAAATTGAACGCATTTTCGCTTGATGCCCTCCATCAAAGTCTTTACAGTGTCATCCGGTACCAGTTTCTCAGTTTTTTTTCCATTTTCTTAACATGTCCTTCTCGTCTTTGACTGTCTTCTTGCTCTTCCGAAGTTCCTGCTTCATCATTGCCCAGTACTGCTCCACCGGGTGCAGCTCCGGACAGTTTGGCGGATTCATGTCCTTTGGAACAAAATGGACAGAATTGGCCTCATACCACTCCAGGACACTTTAAGAATAGTGGCATGATGCCAAATCTGGCCAAAATAGCTTCGTCGTGCTGCTGCAAGAACGGCAAAAGGCGCTTCTCGAGGCACTCAGATTTGTAGATCTCACCATTTACTGTGCCGTTTGTCACGAAAGGCTCACTCCTCAATCCGCAAGAGCAGATGGCCTGCCAAATGAGATATTTGGAGGCGAACTTCGACATTTTCTTCTTCTTAAATTTGTCGTCCACATAGAACTTGCTCTTGCCGGTGAAAAACTCCAACCCCGGAATTTGCTTAAAATCGGCTTTTATATACGTTTCGTCGTCCATCACACAGCAGCCATATTTTGTCAGCATCTTCTCGTAGAGCTTCCGTGCCCGTGCGAGTTTTAGCCGTCGATTGTTGCCGCTCATCGCGGTTTGGGAAGTTCTGTACCTTGTTTGTATGTAGTCCAGCTCTCTTCTTTGCATTCTGACGTAGCTCTGCGGCATGCCGATCTTTTTAGCCAAATCACGGCTTGAGACGTTGGGATTTGCTTTTATCATCCGCTTCACGGTTTTCTTCCAGCTTCTTTGCCGTGGTCCAACGTCAACCGCTCCTGGAACCGCTTCAACACTCTGGAGACGGTTGAATGGTGAATGTTCAACATTTTTCCCAACTGCCGGTGCGACAGGTCAGGAAATTCCAGGTGTTTGGAAAGAATTTGTTCTCTCGACTCGCGTTGGTTCACCTCCATTTTCGTTGAATCGAAAAACACGACTTCGAGTTTGACAGCATATAAGCAATACACATCAATGAGAAAGTGTGCACAATTTGGTTGATTTTTACCCAATGGTAAAAAAGTTATGCCCTGTTGAATGTGTCGCAATAATTTCGTGTTCGCCCTTTACTCGTGATTTTGATGTGAGTAACTGAACTCTAATCCTCCCAGTTGTATCTACACTTCGAACATAAACACAGCAGCCATAATCCTTCTCTGACGCATCCAAGAAGCAGTGGATTTCCTTCGATACTGCACCTGGAATGTCGATACACCGGTCAATTCTTATTTCGTTTAGAAAGGGGAGCTGTTCGTAGAATTTTCTCCAAAGCTCACCCACCGTCGAAGGTAACGGCTGATCCGTCCAGCGCACGATCATTGTTTTCGCGAATTTTCCACAGTAGCTGCATCACAATTTTTGCAGTTGTGATAGCTGCACCAAGCAATCCTAAAGAATAAAATAAAGTGGCAATAACGGAAAGTACTATACGAAAAATTGTCGGTTGTCTTGAAACGAAGGAATGTTGAACTGAAACTGGAGCTGATTCATCCTCGGCTAAACCAAGTGTCTTGACCGACGGGTTCTGATTAAGATTGATTTCATCTTTCTCTCGTATTGCCAAATCATCTACAGAACTTCCATCTAATACCAGGAGACAATTGGAAGCGCATTTCCTAAGCCTCAAACCACCCGTTTCCAACATTTTGAGGAGTTGTTTACGTAGCTCGCACGCTTCTCCAACCGAATCCGGTCCCGTTATGACATCAGCCATGTAAGTGTCTTCGATCACCGCTCGTGCCGTTAGAGTATACGTTGATCCTTCATCCTTGGTTCAATGTTCTGGTGGCTAGATAGGGTGCAGGTTTGATTCCGTAGGTTACTGTACTGAGCTCATACAAATCTACCTCATCCTGGGCATTGGAACGCCATAGAATACACTAGAGTGGGCAGTCGTCGACATGGACCCATATTTGCCGAAACATCTTCTCTGTGTCCGAAACGAGCATGATCTGCTTAGTACGGCTTCGCGTCATGATTGACCGCAAGTCCTCCTGTATGACTGGCCCTACCAGTAGCACATCGTTGTGTGAAACGCCGGATGACGTCTTGCAAAATGCGTCAAAAACTACCCTTACCTTGGTAGTAGTGCTGTCCTCTTTAAAGACATGATGATGTGGTAAGAAACAACGTTGTTTGGATGTTATCTCCGGGCCTTCAACCTTCCTCATGTGCCCCAGTGACTCATAACCCGTCATACATTCATGGTAAGACTTATGAAGATTCGAATTCCTATCCAATCTACGCTCGGTGCCTTGAAGACGCGGGAATGCGATGTCCCTAGATTCGCCTAATCGTGAGAGAGCATCTTCATACTTCGGGAGTGCAACGGTATATCTACCATCAGGATTCCTTTGGACTGTATTTTGGAATATGTCCTCACACAGTTTTTCCTCCGTTGAGAGAACCTTACCCGAACCAACCTCTTCACTGGACCAGAACCGAGCGACCAGAGATTCCAGATTTTCTGTTGCAGAAGCGTTGCAAGTGATGTGCATATCCTGACTTGCGTTAGACAAACCTCCACACACCACCCATCCAAAAACCGATTCATTCAACATTGGCACTTGGTTCCTTTGACTGGTTTAGAAAAAGTCGAAAAATTACTCAAGACCGAGAACCATGTCCACTCGCCTGGAATCAAAGAAGGTTCACGTTAGTCTATTCGAACCAGAAGCATCGTTAACTTCAGATGACTCCTTGGAGTTTGAAGGATGGTTGCCCCTAGAAACCGCTGCGGCCTTTGCAGAACTATCCTTTTCCCGACCGGAAACATACCAGGGTATTGTGACGAACCTTTCAGTTTCGACAATTGAATTTGGACTGGCACTCCATGGCCATGTGACCCACTCTTAAACAATTCCTGCACAGTGAATGAGTTTAAAGCAGTTTATCTCTATCACCAACCACCATAAAGGGTGATACGGTCAAAATTTGGTCAAAGGAAAACGCGTGTAAATCGGTGAAATCGTTTATTTAAAAAATCAAATTAAATTTCTTTTTCAAGTTCAATTAGTATAAAATTCAGGAAAAATATTCAGTTAGGCTTCCGCTTTTCCAAATCCGAATTGCCGGGCCTTACGCATGACCCCTGCCATCAGATTTTGTACAGCCACCTTGTCCACCTTCTTCGCCGTGGAAAGCCAGTTTGCCTTGAACTGCTGCTCGTCCTTAGCAGTTTTTTTTTGGTCTTCTTTAGGTTCCGCTTGACAATAGCCCAGTATTTCTCAATTGGGTGGAGCTCTGGCGTGTTGGGAGGGTTCTTGTCCTTGGAAACCACCTGCACTTTGTTGGCGGCGTACCACTCCATGGCCTTTTTACCGTAATGGCAAGATGCCAAATCCGGCCAAAACAGTACGGAACAACCGTGTTTCTTCAGGAAAGGCAGCAGACGTTTATTCAAACACTCTTTCACGTAAATTTCTTGGTTGACAGTCCCGGAAGCCATGAAAATGCTGCTTTTCAAGCCACAGGTACAGATGGCTTGCCAAACCAGATATTTCTTTGCGAACTTTGACAGTTTCGTGTGCTTGAAAATATCTGCTACCTTTCCCCTTCCTTTTGCCGTATAAAACTCCTGTCCCGGAAGCTGCTTGTAGTCGGCTTTGACGTAGGTTTCGTCGTCCATTACCACGCAGTCAAACTTCGTCAGCATCGTCGTGTACAGCCTCCGGGATCGCGCTTTGGCCGTCGTATTTTGTTTATCATCGCGATTTGGAGTCACTACCTTCTTGTAAGTCGATAGTACGGCTCGTGTTTTGGCTCGATGCACGGTTGTAGACGATACACCCAGCTTATTTGCGGCATCTCTGAGAGATAGGTTAGGGTTTCGTTTGAAACTACCGGCAACTCTCTTTGTCGTCTCAGCGGCTTCCGGTTTTCGATTTCCCCCCGATCCAGACTTCTTGGCTGTCGACAAACGTTCCCCAAACACTTTAATTACATTTGTAATGGTTGATTTGGCAACTTTTAGCGATTTTGCCAACTTTGCGTGCGAGAAGCTCGGATTTTCGCGATGCGCGAGCAAAATTTTGATACGCTGCTCTTCTTGCTTGGACGGCATTTTGACAACTGAAGAGTGAATTCCAAAATCAAAATAGGAGCAACATTCTACACACACACACACCTTCAAAATGAGGGGTGTTCAGGTTTTTTAAATGCAAAATTGAAAGAAATATGTCAAGTTGATATTGACCAAATTTTGACCGTATCGCCCTTTACGATGGAATGAAGTACACTGATACAACGAATGGTTCTCCTTATACGCCACACATCGTCTCCCTGACGACTGCATCGTGCTGAAGCTGGCTTTTATGTGTTGTGACCTTGACTTCGGTTGTAGCTGCGACTGATTGACACCCCTAGTTTCAACAGATTTTGATGGTAAGCTATCCAAAACTTGGATTCTACGCCGAAGAAACTCGCATATTTCGTCCACGGTAGCATACTGATTTGTTGAAAAGACTTCCTCCCAACCTCTACGTGTTGCAGGATCCAACCGCACTGTGAGGATGTTCACCAGCAGAAGATCCTTATATTCGATCGGTTGGATGACCTGGTCGAGCGTCTGGATAATTCGCTCGAATCCTTCAACCAAAATGTGCAAGTCAGCTCCGGACTCCTTGACAAGCGTTGGAAGTTTGAAGAGAGCTTGAACCTGCCGTTTCCTTAGTTGCTTGCTGTTGTTGTTCCGCTTCAACAAAATATCCCATGCCACCTGGTAATTTGCTTTCGTGATAGGAAGTGCATCGATTAAGTCCTTGGGTTCTCCTTGAAGGCAGCCTTTCAAATAATGGATTTTTTACACCTCCGGCAGGTCTACCTTCCAATGGATAAGCGAGGTGAACAAACCGCGGAAGCTTAGCCATTCATCGATATCTCCGTTGAAAGTTTGCAGTTTTATCTGCGACAGGCGCACATGATCGATCGATGTTGACCTATCACCACCTCCAAATAATTGCTCCAATACTTGTGGTGTCTGAAACTCTCTAATCTTGTCCATCAGAAAAGCCTTGATGCCATAAAATCGATCGCTAAATTCCACACGTTCCTTTTCAAGCGATGTCTTTTCCGCGTTGTAGTCATCGTGGAAGAAGATCTCCGCCATGGTTGCGCTGTAAGCTTCCCACAGCTCATCCAGTTTTGTCAACCGTACTTCGACCTCGGTAACTGTGTTTGATTCGGAAAATGCCTGCGTAAACCGTTAGATGTCGTAGAAAGACAGCTGAATCTCCTTTAACCTTGCCGTCCATGCCCTCATAGTCGGCGCCTTGTTCGATGTTCCAGTGATCGGCATGGTATTAACGTCACGGTAGTACAATTAGCAGGAAAGAGAAAAACGGTGTAGTATACTGCAAAACGCCTAGCTTCGCCAGGCATATACTATTTCAAATTTCCCGGAGTAACGAGTAGTTGCGCTTCACAGTTTCAAACGAAGAAATCCCCAGCCTAGTGACGTCACACGTTGATCTTCCGGATGACAACAACTCAACAGTAATGGTAGGAATCGAAGAGGAAAACGACAGTGTAGTATTCGAAAAGTGGACTTCGGCAGGACATATACCGTGCAGCTCACCACAACAATAATAATGAGTCTCCCAATGGTATATCCAGTAATCAATTCCAAATTGATTCAAATATAATGGGTTGGCAAACAATGCACTCAAGGAATCGTGAGAAATGATGGTCGAAGGATGTATAACTTTTTTATGAAAGTGTTTTCTGTAGTCCCGCGTCGGAGACATATGCTAATGTTCGACTCACCTAGACAGGTAGCTATCGGCGTGGCCTCTTATTTGCATGGGTCCTTAGGAGTCTTCAAACATCGAGATGAACTGGGTAGACGATAATACAATAATTAGCACCCTTACTGCCGACCAGAACGCGTGAGGTGTAGGGTCCAGTGCTGGGAGAACGAACAGTAGATGATCCAGAACCAGTATCAATTATCGCTCCAATCCATGTGCAATTTTGAAGAAAATTACATCGAAAATTGTGTTTAAGGTCAAGTATTGGTGGCTTCGGCCGAACATATACTGAACTATTTGTATATTACCTGGGAAAATAAAATCCGTCACTAGTTCAGTTGTTCTGGCAAGTTGTCACACGTATCCAGTTGAATATAGAACCACCTTCCTGAGCCCGAACCCGTAACGCTGGTAGATCACCTTTTCGTGGTGCGTTACGGGGTATCAGATCTACCACCGAGCCCTAGTCTGAACTAATTCAAACTAGGGAACATATTTGTTTTTTTGTAGTCAAAGGAACGTATAATAGTTCTTATTACATTTTATGTCTTGGGAAAAGCGACAATACTCGGATTCGTCCACCGAGGATGAGCTTGGAATAAGGAAAACATGGTTAGTCTTCATTTATGTGAATTCTCATTTTCTATTTGATGTTCTATAGTTTGAATTGGTTAGGACTAGGGTTCTGATGCATGATCAATATCGGAGTCATTGTTTGTTTTGTTTGCAATGAATTCGGTTTTGACTGATAAAGGGGCGCGCCTTTGAAGAGTGCTCTCACTCCTCAAAGGGTTTAAATAGCGGATATTTTCAATAAAATTCGATTCATTGCCAACAAACAATGACAACTGTAACAACACCGAATACTTCATAATTTCTCAATAGTGATGAAGTAACTCGACATGCACTAAACAAAGGATACGGGACATACTACAATAGATCAAATTTCTGGTCGCAGTGGTTACGCTGGGACTAAAGATGATATCCACGTAAATTCGTAGAATTCTAAGACCAGGCCAGATACCCTCCAGGCGCACTTGAGATAAAATCAGTATCGAATTCCAAATTCACTCCAACCAATTGCGTAAACATGCGTGGAATTTCAAGAAAACAATAGTTAGCACCATGTATTTCGCCCAAAGCTTCGGTAGGACATATAAAGTGGTTCCACTTACCAACACAAGATTTCCAATCGGTGAATGTCCAATACCGAAGCTACGCTGTATTGATGTGAAGCGCAAAGTCCAACGATATCCAAAGTGCAATCGCTAAAAGGCCCAATGCCTTTGTCTGCGAGCGTGGCAATTGTTCGGGATTAGATGATGGCGAGTGCTTCAATATTCCTTTGTGCCAGTCAATGGCTAATGGCGCTAATCTAAATACCATAGGCCCTATAGCAGATGCCAGTGCCAATCCTTCCAAGGTCCAACCGAATCCGGTTCGAAGGACCAAAATGTTGGGGATGAACCGGATTACCTCCTTCGATGGGTGGATCCTCAACACTCGACCGGTTTGGGGGTATGCCACGGAAAATTCTTCATTTGACTATCCTCCTGGCTAGTGATTTTCTTTCTGGTCATTTAATCACACTCGCGGTTACCATACATTAAAAAACAAATATATTTGTACTAAAACAAAAACTACATGAACTAAATTCATTACGGCTTAATCAACTTACAGAATTTCGACTTAAAAACTAAAAAACTATACGCTGGCCATGCGGAGGCCTTATCCGGTGTTCTGGCGATCGAAATGCGAGTTGAGGTTGAACTAGCTGATCCTAATAAGGAGTGTATCGAATATAAGCTATCCACATACATTTGCGTTGTACGCATGTATTTGTGATGGTTTTTTATGCTCTGAGCTTTGCATGCTGTGCGTTTGACTGTCAGCTTTCTTTTGTTTACTTGTTTGTGCGGTTCAAATTCTGCGTTTTCAAAATGTCGCGTATTGAAAAGGAAGTGAAAATTAAGGCTCTGGACACAAGTGAGAAGGGTATTACTATGCGAAAATTGGCGAAGCGGTTTGGAATTCATCATGCGAGTGTTAAAACCATCATTAATAAGTTTGGGGAACACTATTCTTTGGATGAGCTACCAGGAAGAAGCAGAAAACCAGGTTCTTCCAACCCGAAACTGGAGCAGAAAGTGGTATCTCTAATCATGAAGAACAAATCAATGTCAATACGAGATTTGACCAAAAAAGCAGGAACGAGTGTCGGAATGATCCAGTGTATCAAGAGGCGAAACCACCTGAAGACCTACAAGAAGCAGAAAATCTCGAAACAAAGTGCAGAACAGAAGAAGCGAGCAGCAAAAAGGGCCCGGAAATTGTATTCGCGTCTTTTGCAGCGTCCGGATGCATGCGTTTTGATGGACGATGAGACCTATGTAAAGGAGGACTCAAAAACCCTTCCAGGTCCACAATAATTTACTGCCGTCATTGGGGAGGATCTAAGCGATGCGGACAGGTCGATTCAAGTGGAGAAATTCGGTCGAAAGGTACAGGTATGGCAATCAATATGTTCCTGTGGTTTGAAGTCAACAATTTTTTACACTACCGGAACTATAAATGCGGAAATCTATCGATCTGAGTGTCTCCAGAAGATATTGTTGCCTTTATATAAGAAGCATAGTACACCTCCACTGTTTTGGCCGGATTTAGCGTCGGCTTACTATGCCAAAACCACTCTCAATTGGCTTGCGGAAAAGGGTATAGATTTCGTTGATAAAAATATCAATCCACCAAATTGCCCTCAGCTTCGACCCATCGAACGTTACTGGGCAATCGTGAAGAGGGTCTTCAAGAAGACTGGTAAGGCAGCTGGGAACATGCAGGAGTTCAAAAAAATTTGGGCTCAAGCGTCCAAAAAATGCGATGCAACACTTGTCCGGAACATGATGAAGAGCATTCCACCCAAAGTTCGAAAATTCGTGAAGGAATAACTTAAATTTCATCCGGTCTTCATTATGTTCAAGTTTAACCTCGTACAATAAAGGATCAATTTTTTGTATGAATAAAACATCGGTTTTCAACATAATTTGAAAGAAAGTTTGTGGATAGCTTATTTTCGATACACTCCTTAGTATTCTTGTAAAGGTAGTCAATGGCATATTAAAATATCAACTTATCCATGTGTGACCATGGTATTTTTCCTAGTAAGGGGGAGTGTTGGGAAAGGGTTCAGCCTTGACAAACAAGCTGTCATGCAGCTCCACCCAAGAAAAAACACACACCCTACTCACAATGCTACCAATGAAATGAAATGAACATCATTTTAAAACATTTCTTTTCTTTGACAAAATAGTTTATTTCATAAGAATGAATAATTTTGCCGAAGAATTCATTTTTATGGAACTTTTCAATTTTAAATTATTCAAAAACTAAATTGTTGCCAAACCTTCTAACATGGAAAATCTGATGCAATTTTGAAGACTAAATCTTGAAGATTTAACTAAGACTCGAAGACTTGATAATTTAAATATTCAAAACGGTAGATGCATTTGTTATTTTTGCCTTTACTGTAGTTGTTTACATTCTTTTGCCATACCTTCAAACATTTTTGAACATTTTTCATGGAATTGCGATGCCCTGGAATACTATCACTATCAATCAAATTCTTATGTTTGACCTCAAATTACCAATGAATGTTTCTTTCGAATTACTGCTAAGTTTTCCGTTGGTTTTTGGTGAAATAATCTTCGGAATTCTCTTTAAAAAAATTGAACTCTCTTTAGAAATTTAAGTCGACATAACTTTTAAATTTTTATTGTATTTTTCATAGAATTCTACTTAAAACAACCTTGGTTAATGATTTGTTCACAGAACTTTCAAAGAGATAGTTCATAAGAAACTTAAATCAAATTCCATCAAATGGTTAAAAAATATCCACATTTTGGAAACTGAAAAAAATCTCTGAATTTTGAAATTATTTTTTTTTATTCAGTCATAGTTTAACCGCAGACAGACGTTCTAGCTTGAGCACAATAATTCAACTTTGTCGTGTAAAATTTCATATCCAATCACATTAGAATCGCCTTGTACAGTATGCCTAGCCAACTTATTGCCACATTCAATCTGACAATTTAATTGGCAACCCATTTTTCCTTTACTAATAAGCACATATCTGTGGCGCCATCTGTTAGGTTATTGCTTGCTCACTTGAATTGGTTAAAAACATATTGTTACTTTGTGTGGACCAGAAAGCTACAGTTACAGCTGTAGAGTTTTAGTTTTGCATTCTAGGATTGTTTGGATGACTTAGAAGATTATCTCATAATGTTTGTTGGTCTTCCAAGATATTCAATGATTATGATTCAATACACAGCGTTGTTTTGCATAGCCCAGAAAGCTTTTGTTGCAACTGTAGGTCTCATGTTTTGATCTCAAGGATAGACAGAACATGCCATATTGCTTTATAATGTTTGAAGACCTTTCAGAGTGTTAATTCAATATGTGTGAATATTTATTGTATCTTTGTATTGCCTAAAAATTACTATTACAACTGTGAATCGTAAGTTCTGAACGGCAGCACCGTGTGGATGACCTAGAGGATAAGAAACTTGTAAAATATTGATTGTTGACCTTCGGAAAAATTCATTGAATATGTTTGAATATTCCAAAAAGCTACTGTTAAAACTGTATATATTATGTTTTGAACTTAAAGACAGTTTGGATAACCATGAATATCCCAAAATTATCGCATTGTGTCTGTTTACCTTCTACACTATTCAATGAATATTGTGAAATACGTATTGTTGTTTTGCATACTCCAAAACCTAAGAATAGCGTAAATGAATAACAAAACTTGAAATAATTTTGTTGTTTCCTTCTGGTCGGATGCTTTTGGCCTCCTCCGCGATGGTTTACGTTCATAGTGCACAGTTGTATAAATCCAGGTTTCAAATCATAATCACTAGCCATCAAGATTATCATATCGAGCAATCAGAAAGCAGCATGGCATGTAGGTAGGAACCAACATTCAAAAGACAGCACCGTTCGATTCCCACTCCCACTCATCATCATCTGCTCATCCGTTTGAATGCTTATCTTCCCTGTTATGACTGCAGCTTTTGTTTTGGGGTTTTGTTCGCGGTGTTCCCTTTCTTGGTTGCCCCCCTGCGTGTGGTTTTTGCTTCTGCGGTTTCTTTTCATTCTGTGCAAGCGCAAAACTCGACAAGACAGACAAACTTTGTCTTGTTACCATGTCACATTTATGAGGTATTTTTGCCCCTTTGCTTCCACTGCAAGGGGGTGCACTAAGCTTGACATGCAAAGGAATATCAAGGAACTATAAAGGCTCGTCGGAAGGAGGGAAATCTGGATCAAGTTTTATCCGGCGGTGGTGGGAGCAATTGAAGCATAAATGATGGTTGATGTGTCTCTCCGCGAGGGAGGGAAAGAAATATGCTTCCTTTCCCAAACTTCGCTAATGGATAACTGGTTTGATAGTTTTCCGCATGAAGGGTTCATATATTTGATAGGTTCGTGGAAAATGGAACTTATGGTAGGGGGAGGAATATAGTAATACCATTCGCTTTCGATATTCAATGTGGAAGAAGGCTTGTTTGTTGACATGTATTTACCATATTGCTTCGTATGCTCGTGTAATAAATTATGCTCTTATTTACGCTACGAAATTATTTAATGGCAACCTGAATAATAAATCAAAACTCCGAAAAACGCTAATGACGATTAGAACATTTCTGATTGAAGCGTCGCGAGTGCATTTAGCTTCATGATTAATTTCAAATACAATTCATATCGCTCCGCTTACATTGTTATCAATCACTCGGCTGTTGAGAAATGAGAGAAGTGAAAGATTCGCAACGATGATGAACCACCCGGCAGCGTCTTGGCCTCAGTGCAGACAAATACAAGACAAGGCACACTGCAGTGTGTAGCTTTCAGTTTTTCCCGTGTTCCAACAACTAGGAAGAAGGCCTACTGACGATTATGCTGCAAGCACAACTCCCCGCCTACTCTACCATCCCGCCACCGCAACCATAATGATGACTGCGAAGATGGGAAGAGTCGATTCAGAGATGATGATGGATACTAAATGAAGATGATGAATTGCGTAATTTGATTTTTTTCATGATCTGTTACTGCCCTTCTCGCTCTCTCCCTCTCTCCGGTGGATGGGCTTTTCAGAAAGGTACGGTTCGTTCGGCAGATGGTTGTTATGAAGTGTGAAAGTGCGCGAGTGAAAATTGGGATGGTACTGACTGAAAATTTCCTGCAGTCGGGGCAATCTTCTACGAGTTGTAAATTGCCATCATCGCGTCGCGGCGCCGGCGTTGCTTACTGGCGAAATGAGGGCACTTGGTTGATAAATTTATCAACAGGTGCTTCCGCGATTTTCCCGTCCTGTCTTCGTAGTCGCAGCCAAATCAAGCTGTTCGCTCGCTGTTATGTTGAGCGTGGGAAAGTGCACTGAAATAGAACAGGCGGCCAACAACGGACGGATGGTGGGAGTTAGCACCAGCGGCAGAAGGCAAGCCAGGCGCAGCGAAGCGTTAAAATTTTGCTAATGAATGGAAAATTATGTGCATTTCGGACCTGTGTTCCTGCGCCAAAATGATGACAACTGAAACCCGGTTTTGAGGTTGTAGTTAAATTCCATTTTACATTTGGAGATAGGCATTGGTGGAGGATTGAATACAGGATTTCGCTTCACAATGGCCCAATATATTTGATGGTGGTTGCTGGTGTTTCCTGCATATCACTACTGAGCTGCTTTTCCGTAATGACAAGATGGCAAATCAGGATACAACAACACAGAACTCGTGTGCTTCTGGATGTATGGTAGAAGTCATTTCGGCAGACACGCTTTAACGTACACTTGTTGATTAATAGTAAAGGTACCGTCGTGCGGGGCTTCTTTTGACATGCGGAGCTAATCTGTACACTTAAGTTTTTCAATATTTTTAAATACAAAAACCATTCATAACAACAAGCACGAACTACTCGCATCCAGTTTCATGCGTTTTGCCTTGAAAAACTCCGTTCAAATCGGTAGCTCGGTGATCACATGATTCTTCAGGTAGTGTTTTTACCGCCGTAGTGAAGTTAACGTGAAAATCCACGTGCTGTGTGGTAAAAAAACAATAAACACATAGCGACAATCACGCTGTAGTGCAGAAAACAATATGCCACACACACACATTGTTTACAATCTTCAACTTGAGATAGTGTAGTATTATCAGTGCGCTCCGAGTGCTAGTCGATGCCAAAAAGGGACTGAATTTAATTCCGGTTACTTTTTTGTCAATAAAATAAAAAGTGGAGTTAATCTTAAAAAGGGGGTACTGAGCTCCGGTCAAGGGAGAACCCTTGGTCCCGAAATGGATGCGGGATGAGGATGAAATAGGTGAATCTATTGTGCTTGTGCTACGCTGTAAAATTGAAGCAGAAGGAACGAATATCGAAAACCGAGAGTGTCGGCTTCCTGAGCCTTTCACCATTGGGACATCGGTTCAAATGGCAATTGTTGAGAAAGAATCTAGAAGTGTAAAAGCTTCCCGTGAGGAACGTGGGTCATCGAACTCTAAAACGATCATTGACCCCTGAAGGCGTTAAAGCAGTTGGACGAATCAAAAAACGAGTCAATGATAATTTGCAAAACACTCCTCTGTTGGTTCTAACGTTTTATGGCACGGCTATTCCCGAGTATGTACACAAAAAAAAATTGAACAAGCTTGTAGAATTACCCCTCGTTGAATTTCAAGTCAAAGGAGGCGTAAACAACAAAATTGTTTGCAATCGTTCATGCCCCATACAACAACGTTTGCAATCTTTCATACAACAGACTAGATTCAGGCGAAATCTGGCCTTAATTTACATGAAATATTCCTTTAGTTTCTGCCAAATCTGTCGTTCTTTTTATGTGCATTAGATAACGCAGAAAATTCCATGTTTCTTTTTATCTGTGTATACTTTGGCTTGTTACGAATTCCAGTTCGCATCTACTATCCATCACCGATGCCTAGGTCACCCAAGAAAAGCTTGCCAACAACCCGCTATCTGCATGCGTTGCTCCCAAACATTGCACCTTGAGGATGGGGAGCAATGCAATAACTCCGTCACGTCACGCGAATGTCCTCTTTGGAATATCATCAGAAAAGCACGCCACCGGTTTTTCCTTTCGAAGTCTGAGAATGACTGTGATTATCTTCGAAAATTTGAGCTGCAGTACAAAACAGTTCTATTTTCTTATCCAGAATCCAGATGAACGTTATAAAGAACCCATCATGTTTGTGGAATTTCGTGAAAAAACGGCAAGTACCTTCTTGTATCCAACGCAATGTTAGTTTCAAGTTTAAACAAACTTTGATGCCGCAAATCTATTTGCTTCGTTTTTCGTGAGCGTGTTTAGCAAAGTACCTAGGCGTGACAGTTTTGCTCAAAATCTTTCACACAACAACAACCTACCAGTTATACAGTTTTTTCAAACGAAGTTGAAGAAGCTATTGACAACCTTGACATCAAAGCATGTGGAACGGACGGTATTCAACCCCTAATGCTGAAAAAGCGTTCCAGAGAATTAGCGAGTCCAATTGCCAGTGTGTTCAACCGATCGCTTTACGAAAGGACGTTTCCGGAAGCTTGGAAAACAGCTTTCATCGTGCTTATTCACAAATCGGGCAGCAGTAATCGAGTATCGAACTATCGTGGCGTAAAGGGTGTCCACAATTAAATTGCATCACTTTAAACTCGTCCTCAAAAACAACTCTCTCAACCGGTTGTCATGAAATATTCAGGGAATAAAATACAATGTATAATCTTGGTTTAATTATTTTTATTTATCTGTATTTCTTTAACAAATCTTAAAGCCCGAACAATCTTCTTAATAACACGCATAAGATTGTGTACAACGCTTGAACCGACATTTTTCTAAACATTGCCTGTTCTGTAGTTACAAGTTTAGGATGCTTACGAAATGTGTGCTACATTATGTCCCAATATTTTTCAATTGGCCGCAACTCTGGAGAGTTTGGGGGACTAAGATCCTTCGGCACGAAATTGACACCATTCGCCTTGTACCACTCCAGAACATCCTTGAAGAAGTGACAAGAGGCTAGTACCACACGAACAAATCCCCTGCCAAATCATGATTTTCTTGGGGAACTTTGACACTTGATGTTACCTGAGAGACTCTGGAACATCAAACTTGTCTTACGCAGTCACATACTGGTTGCCGGAAATTTGTATAAAGTCCGCTTTTAAAGGGCAAACACGAAATTATTGCGACACATTCAACAGGGCATATCTTTTTTACCATTGGGTAAAAATCAACCAAATTTTGCACACTTTCTCATTGATGTGTATTGTTTACATGCTGTCAAACTCGAAGTCGTGTTTTTCGATTCAACGAAAATGGAGGTGAACCAACGCGAGTCGAGAGAACAAATTCTTTCCAAACACCTGGAATTTCCTGACCTGTCGCTCCGGCAGTTGGGAAAAATGTTGAACATTCACCATTCAACCGTCTCCAGAGTGTTGAAGCGGTTCCAGGAGCGGCTGACGTCAGACCACGGCAAAGGAGCGGGAAGAAAACCGGGACCGGAGAACAAAAAGACGGAGGGAAAGGTGAAGCGGATGATTAAAGCAAATCCCAACGTCTCAAGCCGTGATTTGGCTAAAAAGATCGGCATGTCGCAGAGAATGCAAAGAAGAGAGCTGGACTACATACATACAAGGTACAGAACTTCCCAAACCGCGATGAGCGGCCACAATCGACGGCTAAAACTCGGGCACGGAAGCTCTACGAGAAGATGCTGACAAAATATGGCTGCTGTGTGATGGACGACGAAACGTATATAAAAGCCGATTTTAAGCAAATTGGAATTTTTCACCGGCAAAAGCAAATTCTATGTGGACGACAAATTTAAGAAGAAGAAAATGTCGAAGTTCGCCTCCAAATATCTCATTTGGCAGGCCATCTGCTCTTGCGGACTGAGGAGTGAGCCTTTCGTGACAAAGGGCACAGTAAATGGCGAGATCTACAAATCTGAGTGCCTCGAGAAGCGCCTTTTGCCGTTCTTGCAGCAGCACGACGAAGATCTGCTATTTTGGCCAGATTTGGCATCATGCCACTATTCTAAAAGTGTCCTGGAGTGGTATGAGGCCAATTCTGTCCATTTTGTTCCAATGGACATGAATCCGCCAAACTGTCCGGAGCTGCGCCCGGTGGAGCAGTACTGGGCAATGATGAAGCGGGAACTTCGGAAGAGCAAGAAGACAGTCAAAGACGAGAAGGACATGTTAAGAAAATGGAAAAATACTGAGAAACCGGATGACACTGTAAAGACTTTGATGGAGGGCATCAAGCGAAAATGCGTTCAATTTTACACTCAAGGCTCCATCGATTAAATTTTCTTTTGATTTTTGAAGTAAATATATGTATAAAACTACCCTAAAATTTTGGTATGATTCTAAATATTATAAGAAAATTGGCATGACATTTTCGGTGTCGCAATAATTTCGTGTTCGCCCTTTACGTGTGTTTCATCATCCATGATGCAGCAGTGTGGTTTCATCAACATTAGTATATACAGCTTACGCGCACGTGTTTTAGCTGCCCTATATTGTTTTTCGTTGCGGTTTGAAGCTTTCTTAACTAAGGCCCGGCTCGTTTCGTGGTTTTCTGCACGAAACTTTTGGTCAAGTGCAGCTTTTTCGCGACATCCCGAATGGAACAGTTGGGTTTGCGTGTAAAGGCAACAACCACTTGCTTGTGATCCTTTACATAGTACGGAACACTTTTTCTACCACTCACCTTCTTCCGATCGACAGGTAAACGTTCTCCGAAACGTTTTATGACACGAGACCCTGTAGACTGGTGAATTTTCAACATCTTTCCGATGGCTCGGTGCGAAAGAAGTGGGTTGTCGAGGTGCGTGTGCAAAATGTCGTCGCGCATTTGCTGTTCCTTCGACTCCATTTTCGAAACTACGACACATTTCACAATGAAACTCACGCAGTGTTAACAATACACGCTGAGGTCATTTCACCCAAAATTTCGTTGAAATCAACCCAAATGGCGAAATGTTATAGCTCTTTGAAAGTGATTCAATTTAACAGTGGACACCCTTTATTTATACTGTGCCGTATCAGCAAAGTTTTTGAAAAACTGCACTTTGGTCCAGATCACGAATTTACGAGGAAACAAGCTCCCAGCGCCTAAGCTTGAAACTTTACAGCAAAGTGATGTTCTACAACATGGTTTGTATTACATTTTTTGATGTTAGTTAAAAATAAGTTGGTCACCATTTTCACGTATATACAAAAACTAACTTTTTTATTTGCAAAAATAGACATTTGCACTCTTTAGCAAAGTTGAAGCGCAGAAAATTTCATGGAATTTAAATATTAATTTTTTTTGTAGCTTGAAATATGACCGATTTAGAGCAATCTTTCCTCATCAACTTAGGGTGTACCATAAAAAATTGTTTTTTTTGCCCTTAATTTTTTATTACAATTCCCACCATAAAGTTAAGTTTAAGTTTTAGAACTTTTTAAAACGCGTAATTTGGTATACAAATTTTGCCGCTAGCTTCAACCAATCAATAGTTATTGAAATTTTTCTAAAAAAATATGCCCTTTTCAAATGTTGATTTCTATGATTGGGGCAAACACAAAAAATAATTAAAGACGTCATTCAAAATGACAACTTATATTGTTAAACAAATGTGAAAACTAGAGATATGTTATTTCTGTATCTTGAGAAAATTACATATGAATCTAGGATGGTTTTAGAAGAAAAGCCAGCGGCGAAGATAATTTATCAAAATACGCGCCTTCAAAAGTTCTACAACTCGTTTGAACAAAATTTTACAATGGAAATTTAAATAAAATAGTTAGGGTAAAAAAACTTTTTAAAAGGTACACCCTAAGTTGAAGAGGGAAAATTAAAAACATATGTACATATTGTGGTTCACCTTCTCATTCTTCAATAAACATTTATTCTTATGCATTCTGAGCCAACATGAGCCAATACAATGCTGTAAGATGTTACTTAAGGCATAACATCTAGTCTTTCTAGTCATCTGAATCCGCTGATTCCACTATATTATATATTTCTTCTATTTTGCTTGTTACCTTTCATCTGTCTCTTGCTAACTCTTCCCATGCTTCCAAACTCAGATCTGCGAACCTTTCTACATTTTGTCGAATAACATCAAGCTAAGTAAACGATGGTCTTTCTATTTTTCCGGTCCCTGTTTTTGTATCTAGTGGCTTATTTGAGTAGATAATTATCCTCCATCCTAATTATATGGCTCTCACAACGACTCTTCGTTTGTTTGACCAAGAATTTCCCAACAAAACTTAATCGAAACCTTTATTTCTAATAACTCTAGCATATTTACTGTTTTAACTGTCTGAACACTAAATTCCTAGCCTACTTCTCACCTTGGGATCTGTAGCTATTTTCAAATCTAAAAAAAACCTGTAGCCATTCCAAGTCTAAAAAAAAAAACCTAGGCATAGACGATTCTGATTCTTATCTAGCTGGTTTAACTTTAATTTGTTCCTCCCTTCCACTCATCTAGTGTTTGGCTTGGAAGATTCATGTTTCTACTAAATCTGACCGCCTTGCAAGTAGGTAATACAAAAACAATGATCCTATCAAATTGTATATCACTTATCAAACACTGCTACTGAAACAAATCACATGGAAAGGTCCATTCTACTACTTCAATTGGTGTTTCCCAAGCGAACCCTCCGCGTCCTATCTTTAATATACATGCTTGTCATCGTCAGTTTTAAGTACCACTTTTCACTTTTCTTAATTATCCTGATCAAAACATTCACCCCTTTCTAAAATGGTGCAATTACATTCAGATATTATGCCATGACCAAATCAGGTATTTTGGTTATTTATTCCATACAACAAATGGATAAACAACAACATAAATTGCCACGAAAATGAAAAGTGTACTTTTAGTCGTTTTCCCTAAATTGAAAGTAAGAAATCTAAGAGTGAATTGCGGCCAGTATTACACCTGATGTTAGTGCCTTTATATAAACGTTCTACGACGTGGCAGTGAAAAATGACTGGAATCTGTGATACTTTCACTACTGGTCAAATTCTTGGTCTCACTTGCATGTTTATAGCATGAGATAAGCCCTCTCACCGTTGACAAGATGAAAACTTTGACCCACGGGAGGGACTTGGTATGGCAACAACGTAATGCGAGTAAATAATAACAAATGTAAAGTCATTTTCTACGGGCAATGCCATAACCCTATTCTTCATGAATATAAAATGGATACGTCAACACTGGAACCTGTGTTATCCATTTACGACCTTGGAGTTACCATCGATTCAATGCTCAGATTCAACAATCACATCAGCACTATGGCTGCCAAGGCTTTTTCTGTATTAGGATTCATTCGTCGTCACGCGTCTGACTTCACCGATATCTATGCCTTGAAAACACTCTATTGCGCGTTGCTTCGTAGTTTCCTTGAGTAGGCTGCCCCGGTTTGGTCTCCATACCACATCGTAAATGTTCTGACGATCGAACGGGTGCAGACAAAGTTTGTACGTTTTACGCTGAGACAACTGCCATGGAACGATTCCGTCAAAATCTTCCTCAGGCTCATAGGATTGGAACCACTATCAGATAGACGAGTTACGATGCAGCGGACATTCGTCTTCGATTTCGGGATTTATAGACTGCTCTGAACTTCTCGCACAGATTCCGTTCAACATTCCTGCTCGAAGGTTTGCGGAATTCTCCGTTATTTGCAGTTCCATATCATACGGCTACAATTACCCGCTGGATGGATGTCTTCGCTCTTTCAATGTTGTCTATGATAAATTTAATTTTATTTTGTCAAAAAACATGTTAAAAATTAGAATTAATAGTAATGTATAGTTTGTAAGTTAAATAATTCAGTCTGTGCGTCGATTTGAAGCCGGTGGTATATTATAATACCATTAGTTTTGGTATTAATTGAAGACCCGATTTTGTCGTCCCCTTTAAAAAATATGGCCCTAAAGTATGCTTCAACGATCCTTCTTAAAGTTGCATGAGCGAGATTTGGTATAAATATGAATATATTGAAAAATAATAGTCGAATTCGTAGATGGGGTAAACAAATGGGGTCAGCACTGTACATCTATTTGCAGATTTAGTCGTTCACATATCATGAAATTTACACATTTTATCGATTCCAGGTCATGTTATGTTTATTATTTTTAAGAGTGTACATTCACTGAATTACTTTCAATTTACTCTAACACAATATCAATATCAATATTCCAATTGAAGAATCCAAGTAAAGCTAAAGTGAGGTTAAACATCGTAGTATCTTAAACTGAAATTGATAATAACTTTCTGACTAATTTTCAAACTGTATGGAATTGGTTAGTAAGGTAATTATCGTCGATTTTCCTATCTTTTTATCACTAATTACTTAGCTTAGACAGCTCGAAAAACCATTTTAACAGAGTGACATCTACGACGTTTAACCTCACTTTTGCGTCACCTGGATTACTCCATTGTTACTATTGTGATCAAAGGAGGCTAGCCCTTTCACCATCTACGCCAAACACTTGATTCTCTCATGTAGAAGACCTTTGAGTGTATTGTATTTTAAACTGCGCTGACACACTTGAAAAGCAAACGGGATGGAACACGATAAATTGAAAATCCCAAAACAACTCGAAACATGCACTGCACTCGGCTCTGCAACAGCAACTACTACCATAATTTACCGAAAATTAAATAACCTTCTTCAGTGTCTTCATCCATCCTTTCTCGTTCTAGTTGTAAGACCTTGTTTGCCTATCAAAGGCTAAACTGAACTCCTGAAGCAGGCGTCAGCATTATTCCGACGTCATATTTCCAGCAAGGCATTTAAAAGGGGAAGAATTTACCAAGGCGAAGGAAGTAGCTGGAAGTAGCACGCGTCCAGGGCTGACCCTCATTATTTCGGTGCATTTTGTTATTCGACCCTTGCTGCCACAGTCGCCATCGTTCAACCCTGTCTAGTTTAACACACGACGAAGACAGCCCGGTTACACCTTTAGGGGAATTTAAACTTGACCTCAAGATTACGGTGGAAGCACTACGCGGAGCAGGTGTAATGGATATCATCCTGTTTCTTCATTAATTTTCCTTTTTGGTGGTAATTCTTCGCTTGTCTTGTTCGTTTCCAGAGCGCCTCTGACCTCCAGCTTGAGGGTTGAACTTTTAACGCTTGGATTGAACGCAAAACTATCGCGGTGAATGGGATTCGCTTTCCTTCGTTTTGAAGTCGGTGGATTATGGGGAACTTTTTCATTCACAACTTTTAGAGAACGTTGCAAGCTTTAAAGTGGCTGCCATAAGAAGATAATAGTGGAAAACTTCCCAATCTGGGGTTTTCACTCCGATAAACAACCATCTATTAACTTATTAAGTAAATCCGCCATAACAAGCAGAAAGAAAAAAACTTCTTCTCATCCTATTCTCCTCCGTTTGCTAAACTTTCGCCGATCATTGCCCCTTCTTTTACGATAATCTTCTGCTGTAGCTTTCTATTGGACTGGTGTTTACTGGCCATTCTTCCGCTCCACCCTCATCATCCGAAAATAAAAGTTCACACAGCTAGAAATAAAAAAAAATAATCCAAGAAGTTGTAACGGCAGCATAATATTGCTTTCTCTGTTTATTGCAACCAGCCCTCAGACCGAATCCAATTGGGCCATCGCCGTGGAGCGGGAATTGATACCAACCATACCATCAACATCATCATCATCATCAACATCATCATCCATCTCGAACAACCGGAGCATCGGCATTAGGAAGCCGCAGAAAGCCACTGCCGGCCGCACGGAAAACTGCCTACCTTACAGACAGATGATGTAATTTATGTGTGAGAAAGTCCATAAATTATACAAACATCTCCATTGTTCTTCACTGAGAACTGCCCCCACGTCGGACCAACCAGCCGGGCCCGACTCGAAGCAAGGTGACCCAATAGAAATAGGCCGGTGACCGTCGAGGTGATTGGAAGAACAGGGGTGTTGAACTCGGTGTGAATAATCGGGATCATCATGACTAATGACGCTGGAAGGTGTGACGTAGACACTTTTTTTACAGTTAAGATTGTTATCACCCAAATTTGTCTGCAGCTTTCTAAGCGTGTTTGCGCAAAACTGGTTCAATGTGTATTGTTTATGTCTGTCACGTTGCATAAGGCCTGTACTCGAAACAAATACACCACTTTTATCCGTTTGTAACTTTTTTGTCCGTGGGTAAATTGATGAAAATCTAGGTAACTAGTGAGTTGTTTACATGTGCAAAATTTCATAACAATCGGTTCAGTGGTTATTAAGATGTCATCGAAACAAGAAGAAAATCGCCGGAGAATTTTGTGCGCCGTCACACAATGGCACAATTCTGAAAAAAGACGGTCAAAACATTTTGACCTCTTTTGTCATCATTTTATCGACTAGGTGTCTAAAAATGAGTTGCTCAAAATATTATTCCGCATCTTTTGAAAAAACACGCCTCACCATTCATAAGGGCATAACTAAACTTTCAAATTCTAACTTTTTCCAGCTACGAAATAACACGTTGTGGTCTTGGACAAAGTTGTAGAGCAAGTAATTTTAAGAAAAGTTGCTGAAGACACTATGTTTCTAAAGCCTAACATTGAAAGAGATATACAATCCGGTTTTCATTTCGTGAACACTACCGTGTTAGAACTGCTTTTTTTTAGATAACTAGAACATTGTTCAAATTTGACGATTTTAATATGTTCTAAGAAATTGTAGAAATTATTAAAATACACATTTTTGCTGAACACACCAATGCTTTCTGATGACCACATTTTGATATATGGTGATTGAAGTGTCTGTGTTACGTCATAATCAACCACCTCAAAAAGGGTGGGCGGCTCTTGGCTGGGTCTAAAACATGTTACATGTGAAAAATTATCTCATGAACAAGTTATCCTGAAATTTTCAGCATTGGGTACTGAAGGGTACCTAGTAAAACGTCAGTTGGAAATACACTGATAGGCAAAATAAAGTGCCCACCTCATCGTTTTTTTCAATTTCTCTCATTTACTTGGTTTAGATTAAAGTAAACACGCTGTATTTTATTTATTATCTTATTTTTTATATTCTTTTAAGTTTCACTTATGGAATACTGAAAAAAAGAAGTTTTACTTAAAGAAAAAAAAAATCAATTTGTGTTGAAAAAAAAAACAGTGACAAAATAAAGTGCCCACTTCATTTAGGCTACAGAAAACATAAATTAAAGTGAAATAAACGTATTTCAATAATTTATGTGTCCTCCTTTGGCCTTCAGGAACTCCTGCAGGCACTTCTCAGGCGCGCTCCAGGGCTTCAAAATAGTTATTTTTATTGGTAACACCAGTTTTGTCAACCCTGGCATCGAGAATCGCCCACAAATTCTCGATGGGATTGAGGTCCGGGCTTTGTGGAGGCCATTCCAGCGGTTTGATCCGACAAGACCGGAAAAAAGACTTGGTCTTCTTGGCAGTATGCTTCGGTTCGTTGTCCTGCTGGAATACGAACTTCTCTTCAAGGCTGGATCAGCGAAACCTCCAGATTTTCTCGCAGGATGTTGATGTAGGAATCTGCCGTCATTATCCCGTCGGTTTTCACAATGCTTCCCACTCCACCCCACGAAAAACACTCCCAGACCATCACATTTCCTCCTCCATGCTTCATTGTGCCTTGGATGTGGCGCTCCTGAAGCTCCTCTCCCGATCTGCACCAAATACGAACCCGCCGCTTTCGGTTAAACAGCTCGAATTTTGATTCGTCCGTCCAGAGAACCGTTTTCCAGAACTCTAGGGGCTTATCAGCATGCTCCTTAGCAAACTTAAGCCGTTTGGCTTTGTTTGCCTTGCTGATAAATGGGCGCTTCCGGGCAAGTTTGCTATTCAACCCCTGTGCTACGAGACGGCGACGAACAGTTCGACCGGAAACTGATAACTGAAGGGTTTCCTGGATCTCGCGGACAGTTACCTTCGGGTTCTTCTTGACTTCGCGCATGATCTTGGTGTCCGTTCTCGCATCCGTTTTCCGCTTCCTGCCTCTGCCAGGGCGATCCACCACTGATCCAAACGTTTTAAGCTTCAGAAGAATTTTGCCAACCGCTGCCTTACTGATACTGTACTTCTTAGCGACAGCCCGGTGCGATTCACTGTTTTGCACATCACGAACGACCAATTTTCGGATACACAAGGGAATTGCTTTCGAAAGCACTGCGTTCTCCATTTTTTTTCAATTGAATCAAATGCGATCACGTATACAAATGCACCAGGTTGAGCCGTTTGCTTCAAAACATGTCAAAATATAAAAACATAAACAATCGAGGGGTCTTCCAATGGAAACTTATCGAAAACATATCGATTTTTGAAGTGGACACTTTGTTTTGTCACTGTTTTTTTTCAACACAAATTGATTTGTTTTTTCTTTAAGTAAAACTCCTTTTTTTTCAGTTGAAACTTAAAAAGAATATAAAAAATAAAATAAGAAAAAAAACTTCACTGTGTTTACTTTAATTTGAACCAAGTAAATGAGAGAAATTGAAATAACGAAGAGGTGGGCACTTTATTTTGCCTATCAGTTTAGTACAAGTTATAAGACAATTTATATTTCGCATGTGACGTAATGTTAAACAAACTAAAAAAAATATTTGCGTGTTCTCGCGGGGTCTCAAATTTATTGTATTTGGAAGAGTATCTTATCAACTAGTAATCCTGAGATTTTCAGCATTGAGTACAAAAGGGTACATAGTAAATCCTTATTTTGAGTTCGAAAATCGTCCAAGATGTTTAACGAGCTGTAGTTGTAGCTGTAGCTGTAGAAAGAATGGATGAAAGTCCAACAAAAAAGGTCGGCTCGACCATTGCACAAAATGTAATGAGGGGTCTTAAGCGAAAGGTGCGAGCTTTCAGCGATGGAAAGGAAATTGAATGAAATTATTATGTCAAAACACAATCCATATGTATTTATTTATTCCCTGAAATTTTCAAGAAAATCCGACTTAAAACAAATGTTTGGCGAATACTTTTGTCTGGTGCATTATTTTCGAGTACAGGCCTTAACAATCCGAGAGGCACGTATCCTACGATAACCTTCATTAGGTGCCGTGGTCAATTTACCTGGAATGGATTTTAAAAATGCTTTATTTTTCTAAAAGCATCTTGATTTTCCCTAAATCATAGAAAGTTACATTTCTGCATTGAACCCAAATTTTGTTGACATTTCTGAAAGGCTGTTAAAAAAAAGCTACGACTAAGGTTTTTAGGGTCATATTGACCCGGATTTCAAACTGAAATTGTGTAAACTAAATATGACCAAATTTTAAAGTACTTGCTATAAAAAGGCTTATTATAGTCCTAATTTTTAGTTTCTGGTGAGTACTGCCCATTTTAACCCGATTGGTGACAAGGAACCTGTGCCGGAAGAGGGCATGTTTTGCCATGATCCGTGAGGCGGCGACCGATACAAATTTTCACCGAAACATGCCTTTCGACGGCTCAAACTTCGTGATTCTTCATGAATAGTCTACTTCTAGCCTTGATATGGACCATTGATCATATTGACCATTTCCAGATAATCCGGATAATACGGGGAACCCTTCAGAAAAAAGTTCATTATTTTTTATATGTAGGCTACTACTAGCCTTGAAATGGATCAATAATATATTCATTGGCCATTCCTTGACAATCCAAATGCCCCGATGGAACCGTTTAGGAGGAGACAATAGATATTGTTACCGAAACACGCCTTTTGACGGCTCAAACTTCATGATTTTTGTTGAGTAGTCTACTTCTAACCTTGAAATGGACGAATGAACGTATTGGCCTTTCTGAGACACCCCGGATGTTCTAGAAGAACCATTTAGGAGGGAACAATTTTTGCCGACACATGCCATCCAACGTCTTAAACTTCATGATTTTTCAAGAATAGTACAGGGTGCGGCAGAAAATAATGCGAAAATTTGTTCTATTTCTTTCAAATCCCATTTTCAACTAATTCAAGCAATAATATCAACATTTTCGAGTGCAGTTATCTCTATAAAGTCCTTTTAAACAAATTTATTCAATGTGTCTTCCATTTTTATTAACAACATCCTCGAGCCGACACCGGAAGCCAGAGCATGCCTTTCGGACGTAGTCCTCCGACATTGACTGCCGTGTGCGTGTTATGGTTAACTTCAGGGTTTTCACACTAGGGTGTGATGTTTTGCAGGCTCGTGCTTCAACATATGCCCAAATCGAATAATCCAACGGATTAAGATCTGGACTGCTAGGGACCACAAATCTTTCGGCCAAAACTTCATGTTATCGTTCAACCATTGTTGGGTTTGATTGGACGTGTGACACGGCGCTCCATCCTGCTGTAGGACAACGTTTTGGTCCTCGGAGAAGTTGGCCTTCACCCAGGGAAGCACTTGGTCCTTTAAAATACCGATATACACTTCGGTATTGATTTTAACTCCAGCATCAATGAAAACAGGCGGAATTTTCGAACCGTTGGACGCCATCAAGCCAAACATCATGACACCAGCCGGATGTTTGGTGTGAAATTTGAATTTTACTTTTTACGGAACGTTCTCCATTTTCAACGATGAAATCAACCGGTCCGTGCGGCTGTTGGCCACAGCATCGATGTTGAAAAGTCCCGCTTCCTGGCTTCCGCTGCTTAGGACCATCCTTCAGGGACTTTTTATGCGGTAAACTGTTGCCAAATGGAACCCTACCACCTTGGCAATCTCTTTCGGCTTCTTCTGGGCGCGCAACAAACTGGTGATCACTTCTTTCGCGAACATTTTGGCGATATTTTGACGAAACGAAAATAAAACAAATAGAATGATTGGATGCAGTACTTGAAAGTAAACATAAACAAATACACTTTCGTCACAAATTATTCACTAGCTTCACGAATTAACCCAACACTCAAGTTTGAACATTTTCGCATTATTTTCTGCCGCACCCTGTAAATGCTACTCTGATTGTAAAAGCACTGTTCTTTTAAAAATTGAGGAATTATAAAAAAGGCTTTAAAATTTAAAAACGTGGTGTGTTTATCAAAAAATATGAAGATTAGACGGCTGTATGTAGTAATCAACAATTCAGTTACGTCGAAGTGCCAAATCCATGCCATGCCATGGATAAACTACTCACTTCCGCATGGTGATGGATTTTTTTTATTTTGTTTTACACAAAACGGTGAACCACAGTTCCAGAGCTTCGTTTAACGAAGTCGCGCGTTGAAAATTAAACATCAAAAGGCTACCCGGATATAAATAACCATACAATTACGATACAATAATATAAAATAACCTCAAAATCTATTTCCGATCATATATCTTATTGCTCCTGATTCACGATTAAATGAAAAATGCATATTGTCATTACAATAGATCTACAGTTCACTCCATTTGCCAGGATTTGCAACAATTGAGAAATAATACAATAAATAGTAATTGACTCAAATTTGTTTGGAAAAAAATGATTTTTTCTATAGTTACGATAAATTACAACCCCCCTTTTCTTAGAAGAATTATTAGAAGAATTCACCTCGGCTTTTTTTTGCACCGATATTTCAGCACGGTCAATATCAGGTGAAAATGGGAAATACTCATGTTGGTGCGTCAACTTTGACGCCAGCTGTAGTCCAAACCACTTGATGGAAACAGTTTCATCCACATTATTTCCTATATATTTTTAGGCTATTGTGAAATTTAAAATATGTTATCTAAAGTTTTCACAGATATACGGATTTTTGAAATTGGTATGTCCAAAATTGACTTTTTTTACATATGTAATGAAAACTTCAAATTTATAAGCCTGATCAACATTAAATTTCGATCACATACGGTCTATAGATTGTTTATAGTGTAGTGAAAGTTTCAGCTAAAAATATTGATAATTGACAAAGTTACAGTAGGTTGAACATGGCATATTTTGGAAGCAAAATTTTGCTCGGCTTTTTTTTTGCTACTGAGTGTAGGTGACCTAGTTATTAAAAAATGAAATCAAGTTTAATTACTCTAATTTAAGGTAGTTCCACTTTAAACGAAACTGAGTCGTTTTTTACTCAGTTTTGAGTAACTACAAACGAGCGTGTACGATAACCTTCTTTAAGCGTGCACGCTGCTATAATTGTTTTGGCTTTTTGACTTTTACTGTGAGCCGTGTTTTAATGTTGTCTCACTCACTCTCACAGGCCGTTTGAAAACATCCCGAATAGAAAGTTACTATTAGCTGTATGATCATTATTAAAAATTTCATGTTGTAATCACCATTATACGTATAAATTCAATTTATTTACTGTATAATACACCGGAAATTTTGTTTGAGAAAAAGTCATTTTTTGTATGGTAACGATACTTAACAACCTATTAGTGTTATGGTAAGATCTTGATTTACCATAATATTTATCATCGATATGATACACTTTATCTGCAGTTTATAATTGTTGGAAGATAACTTGAATAATTATGAAACGATAAATGGTATATTGGTCATTCCGATTATATTGGTCATCCCGGGACAATCCGGATGCGTCGGGGTAATCTTTTTGGAGGGGACAAATACATATTTGTGCCGAATCATGCATTTCAACGGCTCAAACTTCATTGTTCTTTTTGAATAGTTGAATAGCCTTGAAATGGATCAATGACTATATTGGCCATTCTGAAACAACCCGGATGTCCCGGAAGAACCCTTTAGGTGGGGACAAAACGGATTTTCGCTGAAACATGCCTTTCGACTACTCAAGCTTCTTTGTTTTTTATGAATAGTGTACTTCTAGCCTTGAAATGGACGATCATGTTGACCATTGCCACCTTGCGACGTTTCAAACTTCATTATTTTTAAGAAGTAGTCTATTTCTAGCCTTAAATAGAGCAATGAATATATTGGCCATTCCTGGACAGTCCGGATGCCCCGAAGAAACCGTTTAGGAAGAGACAAATACATAGTTTTACCGAAACATGCATTTTGACGGCTCAAACATCATGTTTTTTGTTTAGAAGAATGACCATATTGGCTTTTCTGAGACAATCCGGATGCTCTGGAAAAACCATTTAGGAGGGAACAATTTTTGCCGACACATGCCTTTCACCGGCTTAAAATTCATGATTTTTCTAGAGTAGTAAAGGGTGTCCACGATGAAATTGCCACACTATGAAATTGCTCTAACTTTTTAACCGTTGGGTAGAATTTAATGAAAATTTGGGTGGATTTAGTTCATAGTGCATTATGTACATCCTGCAAGTTTTAAAGTCCTGTGATCAAAACTCGCGGAAATGGAGTCGAAAGAACAGCTCGTGCGTGATAAAATCTTGCGCATTCATCACGAGAACAAGGATCTCTCGCATCGTTCCATCGCTAAAACGTTGGGAATCGCGAATTCCACGGTGTCGCGAGTGATTAAGCGGTTCGAGGAACGGTTGACCACCGATCGGAAGCCCAGAAGTGAAGGAAAAAGTATTCCGTACAACACCAAAAATCACAACCGCGTAGTTGGGGCCTTCAACCGAAATCCGAACGTCTCCGTTCGGGATGTGGCTAAGAAGCTGCACCTAAGCCGAAGTTTTGTCCAGAAGGCCAAAACTAAGGCTGGGCTTCGAACGTTCAAGGTACAAAAGGCCCCTAATCGCGAAGAGAAGCAGAACAAGTCCGCCAAAACCCGAGCCAGGAAGTTGTACCTCAACATGCTGACGAAAGTTGAATGCTGCATCATGGACGACGAAACATATGTGAAGGCTGACTTCAAACAGATCCCCGGCAACCTGTTTTTCACGGCCAAGGATAAGTTTAGCGTTCCGGAGCATGTCCGCACTCAGAAGATGTCCAAATTTGCGAAGAAATTCCTGGTTTGGCAAGCCATCTGCACGTGCGGGAAGCGGAGTGCACCTTTCGTGACCCAGGACACGATGAACGGACAGGTGTACATAAAAGAGTGCCTCCAGAAGCGGCTGCTTCCTCTCCTGAAGGCCCACAACGTCCCAACAATCTTCTGGCCGGATTTGGCCTCATGCCACTACTTCAAGGACGTGCTGAAGTGGTATGCGGTCAATAAGGTCAATTTCGTGCCGAAAATGTTCAACCCTCCCAACACTCCGGAGCTCCGCCCCATCGAGAAGTACTGGGCGATTATGAAGCAGCACCTTCTTAAACGACCTAAGGTAGTGAAGACAGTCGAGGAACTGAAGAAAGTATGGGTTTACATGCAAAAAACGGTTGATTCACAGGTTGTGCAGAATCTTATGGCCGGGGTTAAGGCCAAGGTGCGGGCATTTGCGTATGGACTGTAAATAAAATACGAGTAAAATAGTAAAATTAAGTTTAATAGTTATTTCTCAATTCCTGAAAATTTGATGGCAATCGGATGAAAACTCGAATTTTGCGAATCAATTTTGTGTGTGGCAATTTCATCGTGGACACCCTTCAAAATATTTTTTTTTTCGGGTACAGGCTTTATTGGATTTACCAGAAAATATCACATGGAATAAGCACTATTTTGTTGATCTTGAGCCTTTCCGTGCAAAGATGTCTATAAATTATGCAAGAATATAAGGGGATTTGGGGTAAAATAAGCTCTATAACTCCACAACCATATCTGTGCGGTGATTGAAACCAGTAACATTCGATTTCCCATACAATTAACAAGCGGAATTGGCCTTATTTACAAGCCGCGTTGAAAAGCGACAAAAGTTACAGATTTTTTCCTTAGTTTTCATTAGTTCTTGCCCTATGTGCATTGGTTGCGGCCCATGTGTTGATGGGTTCAATATGTGGGGTCTAGGTCGTCTCCTTGGCATGACAAACCAGCCTCAGGCTGAAAGTAACGTAAATACGAAACAACAACAGCAAATTATAATATAATGGGTGTATTCGCAGAAAATGGCATACACAACATGTTCACCAAAATTCAACCATTTAAGGAATCAATATGAAACGTGTAGAAAATGAGGATCAACTAATAAGCTATGATTTATGACGTCTTTTCCCATTCCAATTGCTCACCTCTTACTCCTGGCTCCATCTATTATGTTTTGTAATCCCGTGTTTGGTCTCTTACAAACTTTCAGCTCATTTTTGATTATTTTAGGAATATAATGTAAAGTTGCCTTCATGATAGCCCAAATGTTTCAATAGGGCGGAAGTATCGGGAAATTCGGAGGATTCATGCCTTTTAACAGAAAACGCACATTATTGGCCTCGTACCACTCCAACAAGTGATTCTTTAGGAATGACAAGAGTCGCTTTTGAAAACACCCTTACACATATATTTCACCATTTATATACAGATTAGAAATTTCATAGCAACTTTTGACGTTTTCTTCCTCCGAACATCCTTTGGAACGTCAAACTTACATACTTAGAAAAAATCATATAAATTTTAGTCTGCTCTGAATACTTTTTCCTTCACTTCTGGGCTTCCGATCGGTGGTCAACGGACTCCATTTCCGCACTATGAACTAAATCCACCCAAATTTTCATTAAATTCATTGTCGAAGATAAGCAAAGGTAGTTGGAATTAAATGGAGATTACTAATTTTTCTTCTAAATTATAGTTATTAAATTCTACCCAACGGTTAAAAAGTTAGAGCAATTTCATAGTGTGGCAATTTCATCGTGGACACCCTTTACGTCGGATTTTCTTGAAAGTTTCAGGGAATGAACTAATACGTATGGATATTGTTTCGGCATAATTACTTTATTGTGCAATGGTGGTGTCGACCTTTTTGGTCACTTTCATCCATTCTTTCTTCGACTCCAGCTCGTTCTTAAACGCCTTGAACTTTGGCCTTCTTTATGGCTCAAAATCTTTCCACCGGACAAATCTCTGGTGAATTTGGGGGTTTGGTGGTTTTTGGTACAAAAACAACGTTATTGTCTCTGTACCAATCCAACGTCGATCGCGCGTAATGGCATGATGCCAGGTCCGGCCAAAATAATGTCTCGCCTCCGTGGGACCGCAGGAAGGGCAACAGACGCTTCTGGAGGCACTCGGTGCGCTAAATTTCGCTGTTGATGGTACCCGTAGTGATGCACGGTTTACTCAGTTTACCGCATTGGCATATGGCCTACCAGAGCAAGTATTTTTTGGCGAATTTGTCCACTTTCTTCTTCCTATATGTCTTCCGGAACATCAAACCGTGATTTGGCAACGTAGAACTCCAGCCCCGGTGTATGCTTTGCGTCTGCCTTGATGTAGGTTTCGTCATCCATAACATTGGTTTCGTTAACCACTCTCGATACAGCTTCCTTGCGCGGGATTTGTTATGTTATGTGTTATGTTGATCAGGCCGGTTCAGTGCCTTGCGGTCCTTGAATACACGAAGCTCAGCTCGTTTCATGGTTTGCTGAACGAACAAGGCGGAAGACTTTGCCTTCAGAGCCGCGTCGCGAATCGAAAGGTTCGGATTACACTTGAAATAATACATATTCCGGGCCTTCACCGGGTCACTTGTTTTCTAATTTTCTTCCACTTCCGCTCGGTCGTTTGGGACTCCTTAAACGATTTTACCACCCGAGACACAGTTGTATGGGTGATTCCCAGTAGTCGTCCTATCCATCTCATAGTCGCAGTCGGATTTTCCATGACGGCGCGCAAAATTCTCCGGCAATTTTCTTCTTGTTTCGATGACATCTCAATAACCACTGAACCGATTGTTATGAAATTTTGCACATGTAAACAATCAAACTAATTATACCCAGTCATCATCTATTTTTAATCACGGACAAACAAGTTACACACGGATAAAAATGGTGCATTTTTTTCGAGTACAGGCCTTAGAAGCTATTTCAACTACCGCACGGATCTGTGAAGGAGGATATGGCTGGTTTTACCACACTTCTCCTTGTATTCTTGAATAGTTTATAGATATCTTTGCTTGGAGTGGCTCAAGATCAACCAAATGAAACTAAATCTTTGTACAATTTTTGGAAGAATCGAATAGATGTTATTTCGTCTCTGTGAACAAAGATATGGCTGTTTTTGCCCACTCTCTTTATATTTTTGAATAATTTATAGATATCTTTGCTCGGAGTCACTCAAGATCAACAAAATAATGCTAATCCCATGTGAAATTTCCTGGAAAATCCAATAGAAGCTGTTCCAACTACCGCACGGTTCTGTGAACAAAGACTTGGCTGATTTAACCCCGCTTTCCCTTGTGTTCTTGAATAGTTTATAGATATCTTTGGTCCGAGAGTTGGACCGTCATATTTTCATTTCATGCTGAATATGACAGAGTGGATCATGTGAATGGCGACAAAGCGAGCAGTGCCCAACAATCTGGCACTTACACACCCCGAAGTTGTTGCTAAAGCTAGACTCCTTGATCAACCTGAGGTAGTTGCCAAGGTTCTCAAAATCAATGTAAAGTGAGCTTGTAAAGACTTCACGTTTGATATCTCGATTGGCATCATCATTAAGGAATTTGGATCCTGAGAAGTTAACACAACTGTACGAACGTATTGAAGTACAAATTATGACTGAATTTCTAGTGGAGTATATAGCCCTACATATCTTCGTTCACAGAGCCGTGTGGTAGATGAAATAACTTCGAATCGATTCTTCAGGAAGTTTACAGATTTTTTCCTTAGTTTTCATCAGTTTTTGGCCCACTGTGCAATGGTTTGAGTTCCCTTCCGAAGAAAGACGTGAGCAGAGGTTTTTCGTCTCAGAAAATCTCAATGGCGCCGACTGGAATTGATATCAGACCGACTGGGGTGCGAGGCAATGACGCTTACCACTATACTACCAGGGCCGTCTCAGTATTGCTATTTTTTTTGCCGACAAAGAACAGTAGATCGTTTGATAATGTTAAAATTTACAATCCGTTCTTTATTTCCTCATTATTTTGTTTTCAGTTATTGCAGTTATTGCTCCTTAGCTGTCAAAATTTATTAAAATGTACTGTATTCCGTAATGTTAAACAGAATTTTCAACCTATTCGTATTCAGAATTGTATGGGAGCAAAAGAAGGGCATTTTTAAGTTTAAAAGCTACAACCTCATTGGGCTATTCACATTGGACAATCTCAATGGGGTTGCACGCAAAGATGTCATAGGGCTACGTACAGGACTTCACCATTTAACCACTCGCCGCAGGACTTCAACACCTTCATGTTTTTAAAAGCAGACTTCAGTCTCCAATACAATCCAGACTTTGAAGTCCATAGGGTTCAGGTCCGGTGAACTGACTGAACACTCCGAGCTTGAAATAAACCGTTAGATGATCCGCAATCCAGAGTTGGGTTTTCTTCGCTTTGTTAGCCGGCATTGGAAGAGATGGAAATTCTGCACCCACATAAATCGGACAGCTCACGATCTATGTTCAAACAAAGCAACCTAAGCACTACGTTTCTGTTCGCGATCCATTTTTAGGGATAACATTCGATTACAAAAGTAGCTCATATATCCACTGACAGACAAAATGTAAACATAGCAACTAAAGGTCGTCCAATACAGTTTCATGTGCAACGCATCGAGGCTGGTCGGTCGGTGACATAGTGAAGTTACCTCCCACTTGATGCAGATCTTGTCAGACCTCATTTGGGACGCGGTATGCATGGGAGCCTCCCAGATTGTCCTCGATTTCTAACAAAAATGGCGAAACGACCAACGGCAGGTCGGAGGGACTACATAAGTACTGAAACCCTACGTATCGAAAGGTGATTTCGAGAAGGATCCAGGGTTTAAGGCACGGGGTTTTTAGTGGGTCATGGAGTTGGCATCATCATCCTCACACCCTGAGTTCTCCAGGAGTCTGGTTGCAGATTTTCCATCCTGTCCTAAAAAAAAAAGATCCTGTCAGGCCAAGGTTTCTTTATGCAGTATCTGCACAAGTACGGGAACGCTGTGTCTTCTGCTTGTCCCGAGTGCCAGGGTGTTGAGGAAACATTCGATGACGCGAGAAACGGTTTGGAATGTTTTAAGACCGGGACATCTGAGACGCTGTAAGTACAGCGGGCTTTCAGGTTGCCCTAGAGCTACAAGCGAGATGGTGAAATGACCAGCGGCAGGTCAGAGGGACCAACTAAATTCTAAAATCCTAAGTAGTTAACATGAGCGGGTGCTGATTGCAAAATAGCCCCCTCCCTGAAGTAATACCGAAAGGAAGATCCTGGGGGAAAGGTGCAAGGCTAGCGGCACGAGAGGGTTTATAGTGTGTAGAGTCAGGTCAAGTACTTCTGGACGAAGATTTTCCTTCCCTGGTTAGTCTATGATTTTATGATAATTTTTTCAATACTTAAATGTTTAAAATCAAAAATGCTCTATACCATGACGCGTAGTAGTGTTCCAATCAATCGGTGCAATTTTTTTGAAAATCGATCGTATAATGCCTGAGTTGTTAACGTTCAAAATCTACCCATATTTCGTGACGCGCCAACTTTTCGTACACGCAACATGTACCCCAGTATTGAGAACACAGGCTTCAAAACTAAGGTACTTAGAAAACTAGCAAGTGATTTAAATTTTTTATGTGAAATTCTTGTAAGTTTTTTCATTCGAATGGTAAGTGAGTATTCTATGTAGTCAACCGAGAGTTATTAGCGTTCAAATACTTAGCACTTATTTTTGACAAAGGACACCCGGTTAAAAAAAAAGAAACGTGTTCCTACTATGAAATGTTAAATCGCAGTACACTTACCACCACTGGTCCCAACCTCGATACACCACAATCATCGTAACAGGAACAGCAAATGGTTTCGTCCTCCAAGGCAACCATTCTGCAAACAGGAAAGTGTTGGCAAATGTCAATTACGCCACCATGTCCCATTTGTAGCTTCCCCGACGCCGCCAGGACGAAGGGAAGTGCACAAACTGTTCCGGAAAATTTAGGTCAGGATCACGGAACACTCAATTTAGCACACCAGCAACCCTAGCGAGGTAGCAATCAACAAATGTTTCACGTCGTCAGTCATGTGCTTTCTTTGTGTGTTGGATGACTTTCGGAATGTCCCGACCGAGCCAAAGGAAGAAAATAAAAGTTTTTCCTACGTTTACGCTTGTCAGAAACTACTTAATGAAAAAGGTACCCTTCACAGCACCTGAGGATATTTATGAAACTTGTTTCACCGATGAAAGACACCGCCCTCAGAAGGAGGTCCTATTCTTGGAAAATGGAATAACTTTCGCTCCAGTTGGGTGAACGAAAAAAAAATGAAAACAAACACAGTTCAGCACCGATAGACGTAAACAATTTTCTTTGCTTCCCTTTCATATAAAGACCCACCCGTCGTCTTTCGATGGTTTTCTTGGAAAAAGTACGGCACAATATATGTAACGACATGATGTATGGCCTAGCTCCCCCCCACCGGGTTGGGGCTGCAGCATAGGTTGAAGAGTCTGGATGACAAATAGCCGCGAGGATTCATCAAGCTACGTAAAAATAGCAACTCGTCGGGCTCGGCCCTAAGTGCCGCCGTCTGAGGAGCAATTTCAACAACGGGTTCAGTTCCTAAGGATGGTTATGGCAGACGACGGTTTGCGATAAGGTTAAATGAATTCGGCGAATAATGAAACAAATCCGGTTATTTATGAGCTCGAGACTTCCACTCTACCACTCGGGTAAAGCGAACAAAGGACACTATGTAGAGGGTGGACATGATGTTCTTAACTAAAAGAAAAAACACATACCTTAGCAAGTGGAATCAAAACTGCTGTTTGAAGCACTTCCCCTCATCCTGTTCCAAATATAACCATTATCATTGTCAACCGAAAACAAATCTCCATTGTCGTAGCCTTCAGACACAGACTGGGTAGGAGTTACTACCCTCCGGTCCCAAATGCAGCAGCGAACGGTGGCATTGGCAGGACAACAAAGAAGGTCCTTGGCACAGGTCGTGATGCAATGCCACACACGTCCTTGGAGTCGCCCACGTGTCCGTGCTCGGGAGACCAAACGTTGCTGCCACCAAACACAGTACAGGTATACCTCGATAGTACGTACATCAAGCTTCTCACTTCAAATCGCAATCGCATAAAAACTACTGATTGTATCTGAAATCTTATACAACCAAAAGAAAGAACAGAAGCTGTTCTTTTTTATAATGATATGAGATTGGAGATTCAATTAATAGTTTTTATGCGATTGCGATTTGAAGTGAGAAGCTTGATGTACGTACTATCGAGGTATACCTGTATTGTGGAACTGACTGCCTTCGGCGAAGTCTGGCGTGGCGCAGGGCCGATTGAATGGGAATGTGTGACGCTTCGTTAGATCGAATTTTCCGAAATGGGGACTGGCTGTTTGCTTACATGGAGAAACGCTGGTGTGGTTGCGTTCCGGAAGTGGAATGTTTGCTCTTGATGTTAAACTCGCTGCTGCTGCAATCGGAAAATTAGGTTACCCGGTTTCGATGCTTAGGGTGGAGGCATTTCGAACCAGGCCAGATGGCGAATGTCACCGAAATGAGGATAAGGTATGTATCCGCAATAATCCGGACACCTCAAAACATGAATAAAACATAAATTTCGCATAATATTTCCGTCGTAGTTCTGAAATCTGAAATAAACAGATTAATGGGATGTGTTTTAACAATTCGTGAAGACAAAACATAGTTATTCGGTATTTGCATAAAATTTTCGAACTTTGCGCTTAACTCCGTCCATTAGGGTTTGTACAGAATCTTCAGGAATCGTAGAAGCCGTTTTTGTCCAAATTTGCTGGAAGTGTTTGATGTCTTTGATTCTTTGCTTCTTTCCAGAAAGCTTCCGCTTCATAAGAGCCCAATATCTCTCGTTTTGTGATAACTCTGGGCAATTTGGCGGGTTTGATGTTTTTGGTACAATGTTCACTTGATTTGCTTGATACCATTCCATCACAGTTTAAGCATAATGGCATGATGTCAAATCAGGCCAGAACAAAGGTTTTTCTTTGTGGCTTTTGATGAAGGGTAGCAATCGCTTCTGCAGACACTCTTTCTGATAGATCTCCTTGTTGATTGTGCCTGTAGTGGCGAAAGATTTACTCTTTTTGCACACGTGCAAATTGCTTGCCACACATGGTATTTTTTGGGAAATTTCGATGCCTTGTTCGTTCTGAAATACTCAACTGTAGCATTTCTGACAATAGCAGAATAAAAAGCCAGCCCGCGAAGCTGTTCGAAATCCTCCAGGACATAAATTTCATCGTCCATAACAACGCATGGAAACTTCGTCAAATATTCGCAGTACAAACGTCGAGCCCGTGATTTTGCTACCAAGTTCTGTTTGTCGTTGCGATTTTGAACTGTTTTTACTTTATACGACTTAAGTCCCAAACGTTGTTTTGAGTTTTGGACAAAACCAGGTGACATCCCTATTTTACGAGCCACCGTTTGAATGGAGAGATTTGGGTTTTTCGTTAATATCCTTTTCACGTTTCGGTCCATGACAGGATCAGCGCGTCCAATGTTTTTGTCACTTCTTGGTTTCCTCTCCACCGTCAAATGTTCCGAAAATAATTTGAGCACATCGTGAACAGTGGATTTAGGCAAATCCAATGTTTTTACAAGGTCCCGTATTGACAAGTCAGGATTTGCCGTACCCCCGTACAAAATTCGCTCGCGCCCTTTTTTCAGTTTCGTCGCCATCTTGAATTTAGTATGAAATGTAAACATCAATCATAGTCTTTTTCATCATACACTCACAGCTATACCACAGTGAAATTTTTCATTCCTACGTGCAATATTTCGAAGTTACAATGATTTGAAGGTGTCCGGATTAATGGGGATACAGATTTTATGAATCTTACTGAAATCCAACACTAACCAAAATAAGATACTTCACACGCGCTATCGTTGCTGTGTGATCTCTTTCCCTGTTTGTACTCTAAACAGCCAGCATCGTGGCACCAACAGAATACTCATAAACCGAAAAACCACGCGCCAAGAAAACTTTACCGGTCTACCGTCTACTAAGTCTGCTATGCAAGTTGCCCTGAGATGACGAAATGAGATCTACCACATCACACATTGCCCTCACCAGCATCCTCGCCATCCCTCCCTCGCCAGAGAAAGGGGCTCGCCACCGAATGTTTGTTTGTTTGTTTGTTTGCTATAATTGTGAACGGCTGCAGAGTGTTACATTTCTTCTCACATGCCCCTTAATTTCGCGTCGCCAATGTTTCGTTGTTGCAGTCCGTGTAGAAGGTAATTGTTATCATTTTCTGGGCACCACCCATAAACGGCGGGGTTGTTGTGGGTGGTTTCCAAAGTACAGTAGCTACAAATTATCCGCTCTGGTCGATGACATATGGGTGGCACTTGTGTGAATTTATAGCCATCTATTTGAATTTATCTGCCTGGTTGATTTATTCGTAGCAGTTTGGAAAATCCGCTCGCTTGAGATGGTGGATTTGCTTGAAAATTAAAGACTGTCATAACTGTTCTGAGGTTCTCTCTAAGTGGGCGTCTTTTGTTGATTTTTTTTCTATTCTTGGCATTGGCCTTATCCACCACTCAATCTTTTCTGTTCTTCTCAGGGTCAGTAGACATAGGAAAAATAAACAATACAGGCCTCAATTATTTAATTATAAATCCATTTTTGTTCACCCAACCAAACTCAAATTCACACAAGCCCGGACACATTAACAAACAAACCTGCTAAATTCCCAAAAAAAAAACGCAGATATTTCACAGAGATTATGAACAATTACGCGTACAATCAGCGATCGCATGTTTCACGTTCCAAACCAACGATGAAGAATGCGAAGTTGTTGCTATTTAAACTGGTTTCCATTAACATGTTTAAGCCAAAGTTTACAAAACGGTGCAGTTTAATAACTGATAACGACTAAAAGAGCAGCAATCTCATCCGCCCCATTTGAGCTCATCCACCCATGCATTGTTTCAACTCCATCTAAATAATCCACTTTCTTTTGTTCCATTGCAGATTCATGTAAAATTCAACAAGTAACCATGTCCATCCCAGCGCTGCACTGAGAGCAATGGAAACGATTAAAAGTCTGCTGCTTCAGCCCTCAGCCAGCAGTTGCAGCATCACCCCTTCCTCCAGCACCAACTTCGATGACCTCATCAAAGATCATCACCCCCACGTGCTGGCCCCGCTGCAACCGACCAAGTACACCACCTCCAATGGGATTATCAACAACGGCCCGAATGGTGCCATCGATTTCATCCCTCCACTGCCGGCGGCCATCTGCAAACAGCCACCCGTCATCGTTGGGATGGCAGTGAAGCGAACTCTTCGGAAACCTTCGGAACCGGTGGAGTCCCAGGTGCAGCAGGATGCTTGGGCAACAGGTGGACTTAGCATAGGCAACACTGGAGACGTTCTCGAACGGTGGCACAGTGATATCTTCGATTGTCCTCCTCTGGGCGAGCATCGAGGGGGTGCTTCGGGGGGTGATTGTAACAATAACAATAGTAACCATGGAAATATGACCCAAGCTGAGGTAGACAGCGACGGAGCCGACTTGATCGATTTCAGTACGGAGATTGAATCGACTCCGACTGTGGCTGCATCGTCCGGTTTTAGTCAGGTAAGGTGTTAGCAGAAACTATAATTTTAATTGATAGGGGAGTTTTGCATTCGGTAAAAATATATACAGTACTGGAGAAAATTTAATAGGTTTTTTCTACAGTGTGTCTCACAATAGGTGTCACCGTTTTTCAATCTTGGTTTATTTCAGCTGGGTAATTTTAACAGCAGAATTGATTATACCCGTTTTGAGTGTATTCTTTTGACAGCTTATCGCTGAAGCTAAATAAGCGATTCCGTTTGTTTATATTTATCAGCTACCATGGAAGCCATACGGGAGTAAGTTTTAAAACTACATTTGCAAGAGCTTAGATCGTGTCAAATATAGCCTTAAGCAGTTCCGAGTGAGTGAGCATTTTTTTTAAATAATCATTTATTTGTACAGGCTCAATCGAATCAACTTTACAGAGCCAAGTTTTCATATTTGTATACACATGTATCATAAATCTAAAGTTAGGGGGATAGAGCCGATAACTCGCAGCCGTCTCGAGGTTAATAGGAATAACAATTTAACGGATAGGGAGTTGGACGGGAATTTAAAATGTGGTTTACATTACACATTTATTTTATATTCTAAATTTTCAAAAAACTTAAAACTATACAACTTTTGGATTTCTTTTTATTTGAATATTTTTGAAAGAGAAAAAAAACACACAAACACAGAAAAAAAAAACTTAAAGTAAATATATAGGTTAAACTAACTACAATCTAAGGCTAATGTTAGTCAAAAACACATAAATGAGTTTCATGTACTCCAAATCACGTACAGCCAAAATATCTCGAATTGGCACATTGGGTTTTCTACCTCGAGCCCGAAGGGAATCATAAAGCCTCGATCTGAACCTACCATGCTCAGCACATGACCAAATAACGTGATCTGCGTCCTGATATCCTTGTCCACACTCACAGAGATTGCTGTCAACCCGGTATAAATGAGCGTTCAAAGAATAATGATTGGACATGAAGCGAGACATGACACGAATGAAGTCTCGACCCACATCCATCCCCCTTAACCAAGATTTCTTCGACACCTTTGGGATGATAGAATCTTGCCATCGCCCCAAATCTCCTTTACTCCATTTATACTGCCAGCTGACGAGTGATTGTTGACGAAAAATAGGAAAAAATTCGTTGAAGGCGATTTGTCGATCACAAATATCGCCTTCCATAGGCCCACCTTTGCAAGCGAGTCCGCTTTCTCATTGCCCGGAATTGAACAATGAGAAGGGATCCATACAAAGGTGATGATAAAATAACGCGAAGATAAAGCACTTAGAAGTCCTGTATTTTCATGAGAAAATACGAGGAGTGCTTTACCGGCCTCAAGGAGCGAATAGCCTCTATAGAACTGAGACTATCCGTGAAAATGAAGTACTGATCCGGTGTTAGTGAGGCAACAATTTCTAGCGTAAAATGTATAGCCGCTAATTCAGCGACATATACGGAACAAGGAGCATGAAGTTTACGATTGGCGCTATAAATTTCATTAAATATTCCAAAGACTGCTGACTCCTCTATCAAAGATCCGTCAGTGAAGAACGATTTAGTGGAATCAACTTGGCCAAACTTTGCAGCAAATATCACCGGAGCAATCATAGGACGATGATGCTCTGGGATTCCATGAAGCTCTTGCTTAATCGATAAATCAAAATGAACCGAATTGTCGAAGTTGGAGAAGCAAACACGATTGGGAATATTCTGTGAAGGGCTGACATCCTGTGTTATGTACAGATGGTACAAAGTCATGAAGCGAATTTGAGGATCAATTCAAGGAGCTTCTCAAAATTTTCAATCACATGAGGGTTCATAACTTCACACCTGGTGAGGAGCCGGAGAGATAACTCTGTAAACCGATCTGAGATTGGCAACATGCCAGCCAGCACTTCAAAACTCATGGTGTGAGTCGAGTGCATGCAACCTAACGCGATACGAAGACACCGATACTGAATACGTTCCAGTTTAATGAAGTGCGACCGAGCCGCTGACTGAAAACAAAAACTACCGTATTCCATAACCGACAAAATCGTTGTCCGGTACAACGTTAGAAGATCTTGCGGATGAGCTCCCCACCAGGTCCCGGTAATTGTGCAGAGAAAGTTGATCCTTGGCTGGCACTTTCGCTTCACATACTCAATATGGGATCTCCAGGTGCACTTAGAATCGAACCAGACCCCAAGATATTTAAAGGACATAGAATGAGTTATCGGCTTACCCCAAATTTGAAGCTTCGGTTGTGCTGGGTTATGCTTGCTAGAAAAAACTACCAACTCAGTTTTCTCCGTAGAGAATTCGATACCTAGCTTTAGAGCCCAAGTAGACAAATTGTCCAAGGTATCCTGCAAGGGTCCTTGTAGATCGACACCATTGGGTCCCGTGACAGACACTACGCCGTCATCTGCAAGTTGTCTCAACGTACAGTTGTCACTTAGACAACCGTCAATGTCTTTGACATAAAATTATACAAAAGGGGGTGTTCCGAACGACGAAAATGATACACCTGGATACGAAAGGGTTACACGGTCAACCCGCAGCAAGAAAACCATAGTTTTATTATTTTGCCAATACAATTGAATTGAATTGTCATGGATAGGAAGAGTTGAATTCAATAGTTATAGTAATAAAACAAAACACATATACACACACATGTCAGAACTTTTCACAGCTAGAACAAAGAACATTCACTACGCAGAACATCGTTTTTCCTAATTATTCACAATTTGATATTCTAGTTTGTTGAATTTTTGATTATTGCTGGACAGTGATTTGAAAACAAATAAGGACTAGAAATGTAAGTCAAACATAAACATAAACATTGAAAAGTTACTAATGGACAAAAATATACATTACAGCTTAAAAGCTAACTCATGCACATGCAATAAAACGAGTTGTGCTGTATCGGTCCGAAACTCCCTATCTGTCCCAACAGGGGGCATAAACATGATCACTGGGGGAGACCCATGTAGCTAAATCGTGAAGCTGTAGAGTTTCCATGAGAAAAGCTCATATGTTTCTCTGACAGCAAATTGTACAAAAAAATATTCATTAATGGTGAAAAACCACAAGCGTGGAGTTTATCTGAAAGAACTTCAACAGATACTGAATCAAAAGCCCCCAATATATGTCCAAGAATACAGAAGCCATTTGCTCTTTTTTAGCAAAAGCTAACTGAATATCTGTGGAAAGCAACGCGAGACAGTCGTTCGTTCCTTTACCCCTACGGAAACCATATTGAGATCTGAAAGCACGTTGTTCGTCTCAACCCATTTGTCCAGACGGAAGAGGATCATTTTCTCCAACAACTTTCTAGTACAAGATAACATCGCGATGGGTCGATAGGAGTTGTGGTCGGACGCGGGTTTACCAGGTTTTTTTATGGCAATAACTCTCACCCGTCTCCAATCATCCGGTACAATGTTGAGTTCCAGAAACTGATTAAACAAGTTCAACATGCGCCTCTTAGTGACGTCTGGGAGGTTATCAAGCAAGTTGAACTTGATCCTGTCAGTCCCTGGAGCCGTATTGCCACACGAAAGGAATGCGAAGGAGAACTCTACCATTGAAAAAGGTTGGCTGATCTATCGAATTCGTGGATGAAACCCTCGCGCTGGCACAGAATCTGGACAAACTTTTCGCGCGAACTTGAGGATCCATTGGTCCGAATACTCCTCGTTCTCGTTGTTCGTAATTCTGTTACTCAATCTTCGCGCCGTATTCCAAAGGGTATTCATCGACGTTTCACGCGATAGCCCGTTCACGAATTGTCGCCAGTAACCGCGTTTCTTGGCCTTGACGAGGCTCTTCAATTCTCGTTCGAAAGCCGTGTATCTTTCAAAGTGCTCAGGTGTTCCACGTCTACGAAAAACTTTGAACGCGTCGGATTTTTTGCGGTAAACCTCGGTGCATTGCTGATACCACCATGGGGAAGGAGGTTTCCTGCGAAATGACGTCTCTGGAACTGGTCGAGTTTGAGCTTGAAGCGCGCTTTCCAAAATCAGGTTCTAGAGGAAGTTGTATTCCTCCAGCGGTGGAAGCTCTTCTACCGTTGTTAAGGCTTGATCTACTGCTGTCTTGAACCTTGTCCAATCGATATTACGAGTTAGATCATACGTGACGTTGATAGATTCCGGCGGTCACATCCGGATACTCTGGAACCGAATCCAGTAGGGCCCAAAGAGGACAATTTTGAACCCCATGTATTTGTACCTTTCGACGGTTCAAAATTTAAAGTTTTGAATACTGATATCCGAAAACATCGTGACATTGACCTACTAGTGAATTTAGCCACATCTGGATACTCTGGAACCGAATCCGGTTGGGTCCAAAGTGGCCAATTTTGATACCTCAAGTAGTTGTATCGTTCAACGGTTATATACCGTTGATCGCCGCATTGCCTTATATTCCGTGAAACGCGCAACGAAAAATTAGAAAATTGTGGTTGTGTGCAATGGTATCGATCCTTCACTGACTAATGCGTTTGTTGTGTACGATAAGATTTTCAGAGATTGGAATAACGCTCTGAACCGGAAACGGTTGTTTCTGGAACGTTCGGGAACAGCGCTGGTATCCCAACAGATAGCAAGACGTGAAACGATCCCGAGAGCTGCCTTTTCTGCTCAAATCGTACGTGCCTCAACAGCAGACACCGGAACGTCAATTGCTGCCGATCCTCCTATCCAGCCTGATAAAAGATATATGAATCCAGCAAAGAAGAGAGGACTTCACAAAAACAAAGGAAAACGGACGTTATCTTGACTATTAATTTTCTGTATGTGGAATACAAGTTAGTGGGTACAAGAGAAGTCCAAATTGGGTCCATTCCGGGTTTTCGTCCATGACATGATGGATGTCTTCGGACATACAGATGGCATGACGTTTTCATCAAGATGACAAACCAACAAAATCATGAATTTTGAGCCATTGAACGTTAAAAAAATTGAGTTCAAAATTGTCCTCTTTAGGCCCTACCAGATTCGGTTCCAGAGTATCCGGATTTGGCCAAATTCACTGGTAGGTCAATGGCACGATGTTTTTGGATATCAGTATGCAAAACTATAAATTTTGAACCGTCGAAAGGTACAAATACTGGGGGTTCAAAATTGTCCTCTTTGGGCCCTACAGGATTCGATTCCAGAGTATGCGGATGTGACCAAATGGTTGATCTATGGTTTGATGTTTTTAGATATCAGTATTCAAAACCATGAATTTTGAACCGTTGAACGGTACAAATAGTTGAGTTTTCAGAATTGTCCACTTTGGACCCTATTGGAACCGGTACCAGAGTATCCAGATGTGGCCAAATACTCCGGTTGACCTATGGCATGATGTTTTAGGAGACCGGTGCTCAAAATCGTGAATTTGAACCGTCCAATTGTACAAATACTTGAGGTTCCAAAATTGTCCACTTCGCATGCATACCGCAACCGGTTCTGGGTATCTATGTGCCCAGAATGGCCAATCAAAAAACAAAACAAGTCAGCATGGCGTTTTAAAAATCTATACCTTTCATTAGAGACCAATATCAAAAATCGGTTCAAAAATAAATATTTGGAAGCGAAGCAAAGTCTTGGGTCTTTTTTGACCCTGAATGCACTATGTTTCGACCGGTTGAATTCATTGTAGTACATACATCAAATTTCAGCACTTTTAAAGATTCCTAGTACTGAAACTTTTTTTTGAATGAGGTTCTTCTTATCGTCATAAAACTGAATTGAACAATAATATATGAAAGCATTTGTTCATCTTTAGGAATACTATAAGTAAATGCGTTGGCATCTTTTAAACGTTTAAACTGTGAATAAATTTTTACAAACAATATTCTCTAGGTAATTGAATAACTCTCAACCCATCAATAAAAGATATTGCGAAGCTAAAATACTTTTTCGCTAATTTTCTAAATATGACGAAAAATTACGACTTACCTTGAGGTTTGTTTGGATATTACAAGAGCTTCAAAAAAAGGACTTGTAACATCTGAGAAGTTAAACAGTTTTCTGATAAACGTTTTATAAGTATTGAATGTTTGTTGACCAACAAACAAAACATGCCAACTTTATTTGGAAAATAAAATCGTTTCAGAATCATTTTCATCTTATTGTTGGATAATAATGTCTGTGAAAATCTGTACCTTTTCCCCTATATCTGTATAATGTCTGTAATTTGTTTGAAGTCTGTATGCATGATCAATCTCGAGTACTTTTTCAAAAGGACGTTAGTCACAAAATGTAAACAAACGCGTTGTTCATGGCATATTATTAAAAAATCATGTATATATGCCCATATTTGTTGAGCTTTATGATAGATTATTTCGGAAAGTCTTAACTAACATTTTGCCAAACGGTGTAAAATCACTTTTGCACTTTTTGGGGATAATGTATATACACCGCTTGTGTTGAAAAGTAACTTGCGAATCATTGTTATATCATTTGAATGCCAACGCGTTAGTAAAAGACTTCATACCACAAGGTTAAAAAATTAGATTTTTTTTTAGTAAAAATTGATTCTTTTAGCAAAGATATTTTTACAACGTTTTGTTGCAGAAAAAAAATACGTCATTTTGAAAAGTTTTACGTATCTGCATGAAATATGACAATTTGACGTAACATTTTGACGTAAGTAACATGCCATCTATCATACTGACTTATCAAAATGACGTATTATCGTTTTCTATTGCAAACCGTTGTAAATAACATTTTTCGAAATGAAACTGGAATTTTCACTCCTAGTGTATTTTTAAAGACAGTGATGTAATATTTTTTTCCAATGTGTCATTAAATGGAATTTAAGTGGGATAAACATGTCCGGTTTTCAAATAGGAATATATATAAACTCAAAAAAGTTCATTGCTGATTTTCTTATTTTCGTCCAAATGTTACTTGCGTCCATTTGAAAAAGTACTCGGGAAATGTCTGTATAGATACAGACATGTCTGTATATCTGGCATCCCTGCTGACAGGTACGGATTTTCATTGCGACCGCACACAATTGCTTTTCACACTTGCTCTTCTCTCGTCGCCATCTTCGATCTTAAAGCTTGTAGCAGGGATGCCAGATATTTTTTTCAAATGTCTGTGATGAAAATTTGAAATGTCTGGGAATGTCTACAAAAGTTTGAAATTTTTTTTATACAACATTAGACTTTTTTCAACGAAAAGACCTAATAAAAGAGCGAGTTATGTAATTTTTGCTATATGTGTGATTATGTAAACATTTTTGCATCTATTTCTTGGATGGTATGCAACCTTTCACTATTGTTTCATAGTTTATAAGTGACACTGAAGGTTGAAGCATTCGCATAGATGACACAATTTTCTATAGTTTTTTTGCCCCTGTAATGTTCTTTCGTGCTTGTATTTTAAAACCATTTTTTTTTTCATTTGATAAATTCAACAGACTTTTTTTTCTATTCAACAATAACCATTGAAATACAATGAAAAACAGGGTCAATTTTCTGTTACATAAATTGTAAAGTTGAATTCAATTTTTTTTGTTATTTGATTAGTAAAAACAACACTACATGGACACTAAAGGATTTTTTTTGTAGATTATGTCGTTAAGCTGTCATCTTCGATTTATACATATGTATTACATTTGTATGGGAGCTTTCGCTTTCAGGGAAGGGAGGGGTCTCTTACTATCATAAGAACCTTTGTCGGCCCCAACAACCCCTCAATATATAATTTCACGCTGATCTGTTCGGTAGTTTTCGAGTCTATAAGTTTCAGATGGACTGAAATTTATTTTTATATACATAGATTTTTTGAACTTTGGAAGCATTCTTGAAACTTTTTTTTTTACTTCTCAGCTAAGCTTCAGGGAAATTTTCTTACTGATTAAATCTACCAAACGTAAGGAATTGTAATTCCTGCATGACTGTGTTTCCTCATAGTATGATGCGAACTGTTGGGCAGATGGTGTGTACCATATTTTAATATGGTGTCATGAGTGATTAATATCGTTATGGTCATATGAATGATAACTGTATAGACTGCTTCTTCGGTCAGCCAGGAAGCTCTCTCTCCTGATCTTTTCAAAAAGGCTCTTTGTTAAAAATCTGGGAAGTTTCCTCCTGAACTTCAGACAAAATTCTTCATGTACTTCTTGACAGTCACTCCTTATTTTTTTTCGAAATTCACATTTAAGAACCCAACCTTACCTTACAGAAACATTTGGAAAGTTTTTTACTGAACAAAGTTACTTTCTAAACTTCTGATAAGTCCAATCCAATTTCTGCAAAACTTTGGGAAAGTACTCTCCAGAATTTATTGGTAAATCTTCTCAAAGTTGTTAGAAGTTTCTTCCTGAACTTCTGAGAAGTTCTTTTCTGAACTTCCAAGATGTTCTCTTATGAACTTCAGGAGAGTATTCTCCTGTACTTCGGGGAAGTTTGTTCCTGAATTTTTGAGAAATTCCTGCTTGAACTACTAGAAAGTTCCCCCTATACTTCTGGAGAGTTTCTTCTTCCTGATTTTATCAAAAATATCTACCTGAACATTCGGGATTTCCTATACTTCGAGAAGTTCTCATTCTAAAATGCTGAAATGTTCGATTCGGAACTTTAGGGAAGCTCTGTAGCACTTCTGGGTAGTTCCAACATAACTTTTGGGAAGTTTCTTCTGAACTTCTGAGAAGTCCTCTCGCGAACTTTTGAGAAGTCCTCTCGTGAACTTCCGAGAAGTCCTTTCTTGAATTTCTTCGGAGTTCTTTCCTGAATTTTTTGAAAATTTTTCTTGATCCTACAGGTAGTGCCCTCTTTGGTAAGTTTCTTCCTGAAATTCGGGAACATTTGTTCCTGAGCTTATTTTTTTCTACGAAAGTTCCCTTAAATTTGTTTTAGAAGTTTCTTCCTGGTTTTCTGAGAAGTCCTGTTCTGAACACTAGGGAAGTTTTCTGCTGAACTTTGTGAAGTTTGTTGCAGAACTATTGGGAAATTCTTGCTCAAATTAGAACGAAGTACACCCAATGCTCCTGGAAAGTTTCATTCTGTTCTTCAGAAAGGTTTCTTCATGAATTTCGAGAAATTATTATTTTGAAATGTTCTCATCTGAGCTTTGCTGAATAGCACTTCTGAGATGCTCCAACTAACATTTTGAGAAGTTTCTTCCGGAACTTCTGGGAAGTTGTTTCCTAAACTTCAGAGAACTCCTCTCCTCAACTTCTATGACGTATCGTCATGAGGATTATGTTTTTTTTTCTTATTTTTTGAGAAATTATAGGTAGTGTGAATCCTGGTTAGTTCCCGTCTGAAATTCGGGGAAGTTTTTCTCTGAACTTCTGGAAAGTTCAATCTTGAATTTCTGGGAAGAACTCCAAAATCTCTGAAAAGTTCCATACTTCAAAGAAGTCCCCTTCTTTAAACTTCTTCCTGAAGCTCTGATTAGTTGGTATGTAATCCAGACCGAGTGCAGAGGTAGAGGTTATATGCTGAAAACGAGATTAAACTAATTGAAAACAATAATCTATAATGTGGTAATAAACCTTACATTCGAAATATAGTTTTGACTATGCAGCAAATTGTTTATCTTTATGCGGGTTGTATTTATGGTTTGGTTGATAGATAGAGTTGATTGCTTCTTGGTTAAAATATTCAACAACCCCTTTTTTACGGTAAATTTCTCAAATATGATTTGTGTTGTTGTGAACCTTGATTTTCGTTGTGCAAAGGACCAATATTACCAACGCTTTGACAGTATTTTTTCATGTTACCCTCGGAAATGCCCTATATGAAACTCATCTCCGAGCCCACTGTGTCTCCAAGTGGCCCACCGTTTTCGTTTCTTCAAGGATTTCTACTTTAAATGATACCTACGATATTTTGAAATATATCAACCAAGCTTCTTATCGTATCTACTTTACTATTAAGATCCTCGTACGTTTTAAATTCGAACATCAGAGAATACCTTTGAAATTTAATTTTGAAATTGAAAAAAAAAAATCAAATGTCTGTAAAAGTTTGCAACATAAATAAAATGTCTGCATCGTTGAGAAAGTCTGCAATAAAAATGAAATGTGTGCTAATTTACAGACATGTCAGTGAATATGGCATCTCTGGCTTGTAGTATCACCAAAAATTGATTTTACACAATGAACAGAAATACGTTCATCAGTCTGTGAAATATTTCACTCGTTGATGAAGTATTTCCAGAGATATAACAACGTATTTGGGGGTGTCCAGATTTTGTCTCGAACAGATTTTTGGGTGTCCAGATTTTGCAGGCTAAGGAATGTCTTCAACTAACCGCTTAGCTAAAGTGTCACCTTAGAGAAGATACCATAAGCAACATCTGACAAGCAAACAGAAGAATCACCGTATCACTTAGCCACCTTCAGGTTAGATTCTTGTTTAACTACATCTAATTTTGTTTCCACAAATAATTTGTACCCTTGAACTCAGGAGACTCCAATATAAAACAATTTTAAAGCAATGGCATAAATGTCAATTCCGAAATCCATCGATTAAAGGGCGAACACGAAATTATTGCAACACCGAAAATGTCATGCCAATTTTCTTATAATGTTTAGAATCAAACCAAAATTTTAGGGTAGTTTTATACATATATTTACTTCAAAAATCAAAAGAAAAGTTAATCGATGGAGCCTTGAGTGTAAAATTGAACGCATTTTCGCTTGATGCCCTCCATCAAAGTCTTTACAGTATCATCCGGTACCAGTTTCTCAGTTTTTTTTCCATTTTCTTAACATGTCCTTCTCGTCTTGGACTGTCTTCTTGCTCTTCCGAAGTTCCCGCTTCATCATTGCCCAGTACTGCTCCACCGGTCGCAGCTCCAGACAGTTTGGCGGATTCATGTACTTTGGAACAAAATGGACAGAATTGGCCTCATACCACTCCAGGACACTTTTAGAATAGTGGCATGATGCCAAATCTGGCCAAAATAGCGGAGCTTCGTCGTGCTGCTGCAAGAACGGCAAAAGGCGCTTCTCGAGGCACTCAGATTTGTAGATCTCGCCATGCACTGTGCCCTTTGTCATGAAAGGCTCACTCCTCAGTCCGCAAGAGCAGATGACCTGCCAAATGAGATATTTTGAGGCGAACTTTGACATTTTCTTCTTCTTAAATTTGTCGTCCACACAGAACTTGCTCTTGCCGGTGAAAAACTCCAACCCCGGAATTTGCTTGAAATCGGCTTTTATATACGTTTTGTCGTCCATCACACAGCAGCCATATTTTGTCAGCATCTTCTCGTAGAGCTTCCGTGCCCGAGTTTTAGCCGTCGATTGTTGCCGCTCATCGCGGTTTGGGAAGTTCTGTACCTTGTATGTATGTAGTCCAGCTCTCTTCTTTGTATTCTGGACGTAGCTCTGCGACATGCCGATCTTTTTATCCAAATCACGGCTTGAGACGTTGGGATTTGCTTTAATCATCCGCTTCACCTTTCCCTCCGTCGTTTTGTTCTCCGGTCCCGGTTTTCTTGAAGCTCCTTTGCCGTGGTCCAACGTCAATGAATGGTGAATGTTCAACATTTTTCGCAACTGCCGGTGCGACAGGTCAAGAAACTCCAGGTGTTTGGAAAAATGATGTTCTCTCGACTCGCGTTGGTTCACCTCCATTTTCGTTGAATCGAAAAACACGACTTCGAGTTTGACAGCATGTAAACAATACACATCAATGAGAAAGTGTGCAAAATTTGGTTGATTTTTACCCAATGGTAAAGAAGTTATGCCCTGTTGAATGTGTCGCAATAATTTCGTGTTCGCCCTTTAGCGTAAGAGTGGTTCAGTCTTTAAAATCTAGTCAAGGTGCCCACGTGCCCGAATAAACCTTTTTTATTTCTAAATGTTCGGTATCACCCACTGTGCCATTTTAGGGTGTCCAAATTTGTCCTAATCCATCATTAAATATTAATGAAATTATCTCAGCTCTTTGATTGTTGATAATCTAATTAACTATTTACATTTCTCCTCCTTTCAGGTGCAACTGCCGAAGCCGAAAGTGAAAAAAGTGACGTTCTTGTTGGATGATTTACTGCTGGGCAGTGAAGAAGACGACGAAGAGGAAGAAGACGAAGTGGAGGAGGACCCCAACGAGGGTGAAAAGAGCGGTGGTGAGGAATTCGAGGAAAGCGAACGATGTGTGACAACAGAGCAAGACGACGACGACGACGACGACCACGTCGATGTTGAATGGGATGTAAGTGATACGAATCGTCGCCGGGGGGCGGAAAGGCGAATCAAAGCGGCGAGGAAAGTGGGTGGTAATGAAATATCAACAGAGACTATGCAAACAGATGACATTGTTTCCATCGGAGATCACGTTGACGGAGTGCGAAATGTGACAAAAGGAAATGGGAAGGTCCAGTGCGCATGTCTGCCGTTACATGGCCATGGTGCTCACCACTGCCAGCATCATTATCATCTCATCCGGCTGGAAGGAGATGTCTCCCACTCAGCATCTCCAACCGTCATCGGGACTGCCTTATCGACAAACAGCACCAACACAAGCGCACCGATGGTGGAGTTTATGAATTCCGATACACCAGCCCAGTGGGGAGGGAGGAAAATCGACGAAATTCCAGAGGCAAGTGCATGCAAGCAGAACGCATGTGCAGAAACTGGCAACATTGGTCCTGGTGGTGGAAACTGGCCGTCGTTGTCAGTTGGGGCTCATACGGCCAGCAAATCGATCGATGCCAGCAGAGACGACGATAACGGTGAGGACGAGGGCAACATTGTTGACGTTCAGGATGAGCACGTTCGGCACCAACAGAAGGACATTCGGAAAGGTGGCAGCACTGTTGGGTCAGGTGTTCGGGTGGGCCGAAACGTGCCCGAAGCATGGTTCACCGAGCCTTCGAGAATCGACGAAAGGGACTCGAGCCAGCATAGTTTGCAGCAGCAGCAGCAGCCAGTCGTCAAACAAGTAGAAAATGTTGTAACATCAGTACCTACTGGTATTGAACAGCTGGAATTTGGATCCGAAAATCAAGTAAATTCGAATCAGTTGTGTGAAAAATCGATCCAAGTTCCATCGCCATCGCACCGGGCGTCGGTTGGTGTGGAAAATAAAGCTAATCGAGGTGCGAAAGAGGTTAATTTCAGTGAACGGGAAAATTGCTACCACAAAGGTTCGGACAGTGAGAGTGAAAATTATTATGGCACTGGTTCTCCACCCCCACCCCCGCTGGCACCACCCACTGGGATTCCTCCGTCGTACGGTTTGAACGTGGAAGTTACTCTCAATGCTCATATCAGTGTTCATGGATTAAGTGATTTCAACTTTTTCTCAAATTCCGGTGAAAAGCCTGGCGAGGAATCTTCTTCCACGGATGAAAAAATTCTAAAGGATAGTGCTACCAATACCATCAGCAATAGCAGCAGGAACAACAACAGTAACGTTACCCCATCCAGTGCTGACAGTGGAATTATTATTATCGACGATGACGTAGACGATTGTGGCTGTGAAAGTGCTGCTGCAGAAACGCAAATCTGTGAACCATTGCTGGTTATTGAGGATAGCTATAAGAAGAAGAGCTCCGTTGGCCTGTGTCGGGATCAGAATACCCAGACTTTGATTGGGAATTTTCCGTCCCCAAAAAAGTCAACCAGTGAAATCAGTGTGCAAGTGTGTGAAAATGGCGATTCTGACCTACGGAATCCGGAAAGTCTCGATTCCAGTGTGAGTGAATTGGAAATCAACGAACGACAGGACTTACGTTTCCTGACCAAAAATACCGATCAATATCTGCGACCTCCAATTAGTTTTCTCAGTGAAAAGCACGAGTGTTTCGAGGCCAGCAATCGATTGAAACGTCTGGAAGAACGTTTTCGCGGGTTTGCCTATACGAAAAAGCTATTACGTGAATCATTAACCTCATCCACTGGGGGGCCACCGCAGAATTTATCATCATCCCTTAGCTCGCTCTCGACTCTGCTAGCAGATTGTACCAACACAAACGCAGCTTCCGTGTCATCATCAGTGCCAGCATCATCGACTCCATCACTGATAGCAGCTGCCAGAGCAGAGCAAGAGCAAGAAGACCAATCTCATGCAGCCAGAAGTTTTGTGCCATCACGAAAAACATCATCCTTAAGCTCGCTTCAAAAAGATGCTTTCCCGAACCAAACCCAACTAGGCCAGACTGGTGTTTTGACACGTACGGTTCTTCCAGTCCTTCCACCACTATCCTCATCACTACTTTCCCTCTCGGCATCATCCCTACTTTCTCTTTCCTGTATTGATCTCGAACGCAAACAACGACAGCAGCAACTGCAAGACTCCCCTTCCACATACAAATCGTCAAACCCATCAAGCTGTCAACAGTCTAAGCCTCAATCTCCCGAACATTCTCTATCGAAGGCATCGTCGTTGCCGTCTCTTCTCCCACAATACCTGTTCCCATCGCCACCATCCCGACCGCCACCTCGCCCCCCTCAACCACCTCCAGAAGAACCAGAAGACCAAAAAAAAACACAACCCCCAAAAACCCTTAGAAACCCCACCTTGGATGTAGACTACCGACTCTCGGTCGCGACTCCGGAGTCTAGCATCGAATCCGAAGAAATCTGCACGATCTTCCCTGGTGGAAAACCTCGAATCGAAGACCCCTTGGAAGTAGTTGAAACCGTTTACAAAGATTCCGAAGAAGACGACGAAGAAGACGAAGAAGAAGAAGAAGAAGAGGAAGTTGACCTGGTCACCCTCCCGCGTAGTGAAAGTGAAGAATTTCTCAATCTAGAGAAGCTCCTGGCTGCGGATCCGCACACCAATTGTGAGTTCGATACGCGCCACCTCAGCCAGTACGAGCCAACCGTCTATCAGATCAGATACTGCTACGATGAGCTCGAGGAAGAGCTAGAGGCCGAATCGGGTAGCGTCGGTGGACTGCTGATCGGTGGTGAAAGTGACCGGGCCCGGCTCAGCGTGAGTGACGAAGACGGGTGCGAGTGTGTGATCGAAGCGGTACCGATCTATCGTACGCTGCCGATCAATATGCGCGAAACGACCGGTACCCTGCGGGGTCTGCTGAAGAAACCGAACCGGCCGCCGCCGGTCCGGAAGAATCGGGTCGTGTTCGACGAGACGCGGAACGAGTTCTTCGAGGCGGACTACATCATCCTGATCCGGGAGGACTGCCCGTACGACGAGGAGGATGAGGAACCGTGCACCTGCGGGGAACACGAGCTCGTTAGAATATGTTGTGACGAAGGCTGCAACTGCGGTTACACGGACGACGGACGGACGCCACCGGTGAGTGAGATAGATAGATGTTTTTGTTCTTCTTAGTTTTTTTTAATGAATACTGGGATTTTTAGGAGGGAGTGTCATTTCATCTTCATAGAACTAAGCCGGGATGATGATGTTGAGTTCGATTCTTCGTTTCGTTTCGTTTCGTTTCGAGCACTTACAAATTATATGTTTGGAAATTAAAGGTTGAAATATATCCGATGAAATTCGGTTACGAAAATCTTGTTGGGGTTTCAAAAATGCGTTATATTTCCCTGAGGTATTCTTAGGTATTATGCTTATTGTAAGATTGCTTAAGTTGTTATTCTTACACGGTCCATCACCTTCTGCCCGAGGTCTGCTTTTTAGCTGAAAAATTTGCTTTCCTCTTGAAACCGTTCAGCTCGATTGCTGTTGAATTTACTTGTTGACTTACTTATGTCTCCTGGCCATCCCTAGCGTTGCATAAGGCCATCGTGGAAGACTTCCATCCTATGCGGCTGCTCGCTTTAGCCTTGACCCAGGATGGAATTATGATCGACTTCCTTTATTTCCTTATTAAGGCTAAGACGCCGCGAGCCTCTGGGCCTGCGTCTGCTGCGATGTCCTGCGGGGTTCCAATTCAGCGGTTGTTTGCAGATTTTGTTCCGCTCCATCCTAGTGTGTGGCTGACCCACCTCCACTCTCGTTCTCGAATTTCCACTGATATCGCATTTGAGCATTTGAGCTCAGCATTTGAGCTCAGCATTTGAGATCCAATTGTGAGGTCACCAGACACGAATTACATACCGCAGGCAACGGTTTATGAAGACTTGCAGCTCCTCTGATACGCCCCAAGTCTCGCTGGCGTATAGCTGCACAGATTTCACGTTTGAGTCAAAAATTCGGATTTTTGTGCATTGCTTATCTGGTTTGACTTCCATATATTTCTTAAACTCGCAAAAGCAGCCGTAGCCTTCTAGATTCGTGCATCTATGTCGCTGTTGATTCCGCCGTCTGACGCCAAGATATTCGAATCTAGCGACTTTCTCCACTGTTTGCCCCACTACCGTAAAATAAGAAGACTTGTCTCTGTTGACATCCAACGATTTAGTCTTGTCGACGTTGATGGTGAAACCCGCCGCAGAGGAGCTTCCGGCGAGGTCGTTGAGCTTGCACTGCATATCAGAGCGTCGAAAACAAAGCAACGTCATCTGCCAAATCGAAGTCGTTGAGGTGCTTCATAGTGATAGGCTGCCGAAGCAGCCTACGATTCGGTACACGGTCAATAGCATCTCCCATGATCTCGTCGATTACGACGAGGAGCAGTAGCGGTGATAATATACATCCTTGCCTCACACCGTAGGACTCTGCATCTGAAAGCCTTGTACTGCGCTTCGATGAGGTTGACGATTTTATCCTGGACTCCTTTGCGTTACAGGGCACCCCACGAATATTCGTGGTTGAGTCTTCGAAAGCTTTTTCGCAGTCAATGAATATCTAATAGAGGGACTCTCGGAATTCATTGAGCCGCTCCAGAATGATTCGGAGTGGGACAATATGGTTCACACAAGATCTTCCGGCATCGGATCAACTCCTGAAACCGGTTTAGGATAGCTTCGCACAGGACTTTAAGAACAATACACAGTAACATGATGCCTCGCCAATTGTCGCACACAGTTAGATTCCCCTTCTTAGGAACCTTTACTTAGACGTCCTGCATCCAGTCGGCCGTATATGTCGTGGTGTCCCAGATATTACAGAATAATTGATGCAACAACTATGTGAATAGCATGAGATCACCTTTGAGCATCTCTGCTGATATGCGATCGACCCCTGGAGCTTTATTGGGTTTCATGCTTCGGATAGCTGCTTCAATCTCTTGCAATGATGGGGCCTCGGAGTTGACGTGAGTGATGCACCGCATCTGTGGCCGATCATGCCAAGATATTGATGGTTAGTTGGACGTTGTATTTTGCAAAAATTGTTCAAAGTGCTCAAACCACCGTTTCAACCGGTCAGTTGGGTCGGTAAGTAACTGCCCAGTCCAATTCTTTACAGGAATCTTCGGATTCATTCTTGTTCCATTCAGGAGTCGTTAGATGTCGTAGAGTAGGCGGATATCACCGGACTTTCCGGCTTTTTCACCCTTCACCGTCCAGGGAGTTCACCCACGCTCGCTTGTCCGGTCGGCAGCAGCTTTTTACTTCCGTCTCTAAAGCCAAGTACCGTTGACGGGACTCGTACTGGGCTCGTCTGGTTTTTGCTCGCTCTATCGCAGCTTTAGCTTCTCTACGCTCTTCAATCTTCTTCCAGGTTTCATCGATAATCCACTCTTTTCACTGTGCGTGCAGCTCACCCAGCTTACTTACACTTGTCTCGATAAAGTCATTCTTGATGGCCGTCCATTTTTCTTCCACGTTGCTATCTTTCGGAACACCTGCTTCTCGAGTCTGAAGTTCTTCAACGAACGAACTTTTCACAGAATCGCCGTCCGAGCCTCTCCTCCTGTCGCTGGATCCGGGCAATACGCAGGCGGATCTCGTCGATTACTTAGAAGGTGGTGGTCAGATGCGATTTCGACACAGCGTTTATTTCGGACCTCAAGAAGGCCTCATTTTCGGTGGATGCAGATGTGGTCGATTTGATTTTCTGTATGTCCATCACGGGAATCCCACGTGACTTTGGGCACTGGTCGATGGGGAAAGAGCGAGCCAACGGACTTCACTAAGCCTTAGGATTTCAAGCTGCATGCGTCGTGCCTCGCTGGTGAGTTGTACCAGCTTTCCTTGCTGAGCTAACGTTAAAACATTCCACGTTCCAATTCATGTCCTTTGTTTCATGCCAAAACTTGATGCCGTAAAATCAGTCCGTAGTCTTTCATTATTGGTTTTTATAACAATTTAACTTCGGAGACAGTTGGTGGTTGGCCTGATGATCTTATCCCCGTGATGCGGCTGCCATTTTAGGTGTAGCTTGCTGGATGTCAGACAGACGCTGCTTGAACCGCACCTCCGTGGTGGACAATCGCTCAGGTTTGTGGATCCTTGGTCTTTCACCCTCATAGCAGGGTTACTCGCTTTGACAAGGCTGCCTTTCGGATATATGTGGGTTTTTGGAAGAAACTCAACAGTCTCTAATACTTGTGCAGTCTCTAGTCTTGTGCAGGCATATCTGATGGGCGTTCATTATCTGCAACCTTCGACCCGCCTGGTGGCTTTCAGCTTAGCCTCGTAGAGGCTCCACCTACTCTACGGCTTTTTTGGCTATAAAAGGTGACTTAATGTATTCGAACATATTCAATTAATATTTTGGAAGGTCAATAGTCAATATTTTATAGCTTTCTGATCCTTTAGGTCATCCAAACTGTCCATTCGCTCAGAAATTATGAACAGTAATACCATTTCAATTATCAATAAATATTCAAACATATTTAATTAATATTCTTTAAGGTCAACAAACTTTATAAAGTAATATAACATGTTCTGGATCATCCAAACTATTATTGAGATCGGAACATAGGACTAACAGTTGCAACAAAAGCTTTCTTGGCAATTCAAAGCTACGCTGTGTACTGAAACATATTCATTGAATATCTTGGCAGACCAATAGACATTATGAGATAAACTTCTAGGCTATCCAAACTATCCTGGAATTCAAAACTGACAATCTATAGCTGTAGCTGTAGCTTTTTGGTTCAAACAAAGTAACAATATGTATTTGACCTATTCAAGTGAGTCTTATCCTTGGCAGTTACATGCAGGTTTCCTGGAATATGGTTGAAGTCCGCCTTCACGTATGTCTTGTCATCCGTTACGCAGCAGTTTGGTTTCGTTGACTTTTGGTCGTACAACTTCCGGACACGGCTTTTGCGACCGGATTCTGTTTCTCGTCATGGTTTGGGGACCTCTGAACGTTAAACGTACGTAGTCCAGCTCGAGTTTTGGTATTCTGCACGAAAGTTTTGCTCACTTGCAACTTTTTATATATTTTGAGAACCACTCAAATAACTACCTCAGCTTAAATGAAAATTCTCTAGAAGCATTTTTTTCAAATTTCTCAGACTTTGCAACGTTGCAGATGAAATTGTGACGATCCGACTTCGCAAAAAAAAGTTCTGACCGTTGATAGGCTGCCTATTTTAGCAAAATACTGCCAACTACAATAAGGGAAGATTCAATAATGATGTCACTGCAGTAAGGGTGGAGGGGGGGTTTGGGAAAACGTGACAATCCATACAAAAAAATTGAAGGTCCATACAAAAAACGTGACAAGGGGGGGGGGGGGGTATAAAAAGTAACTTTTTGCGTGACATCATTATTTAACATTCCCTAAACCCCCTGACATGCACGAATTCCCTTGATGGTGGTCTCAAATGATATATGGGCATAGACCATTGTTGTTTCACAATATCTCGTGATCCTTCGAATATAGAAAGTTATTTCCTTCAACATAGTTGTTCATTAGATCAAGGCTTTCAGGATGGTAATATTAACAGTTAAGAAATAACAAGCTATGTGGCGCTAGTGGGAATGTAAAATTACTTTATAACCTTAATCTCGACAAAGATTTTTGATTGATTGAAGCCTTCCGGACGGCGTTAAAATTAGTTAAAAACTCGTCTGATATGTGGCGCTAGTGTACATGTGAGCTTTTTGTAATATCTGTATTTTGATATCTAGATCATGTGTAAATTCATTATTCACAGGAAATTTATTTGAGTTATCATGGACTTCATAGTAAAGAATTATTTCACTATGTGACACTGGTCTGCTGGTGATCTATGAAATGAATGTTTTTCGCTTATGCACATAAGCGGCTATTTACCCCAATATTGGTATTTTTGGTACGTTCAACTGACAACCTCGGGTTAGTCCTTCAAAGATGTTCCTCACAAAAGTTCGGGTAAGTCTTTCAAAGAACTCCATGAAGGTTCTTCAGAGAACTTCAGGAAACTTCTTCGAAAAACTTCATGAAAGTTCTTCAGATAAATTCATGGAAGTTCTTCAGAGAGCTTCATGGAAGTTTTTCAGTGAACTTTTGGAAGTTCTGCAGAGAACCTCAGGAAAGCACTGCAGAAAACTTTAACGAATTTCACCTCATGGAAGCTCTTCAGAGAACTTTAGGGAAGTTTTCCAGAGAACTTCAGGCAAGTGCTCTCGAGATTTTTTTTTGAAGTTGTACAGAGAACATCAGGAAAGTTTTGCAGCAAACCTTAGGAAAGTACTGCGATGAAATTCATGGAACACACTTAGAATTATATGCCAAGTCTCAGCTTTCTGAAACCGAGATCCGCACAGCCGACCTCTCGGTTTCGAGATCGGTTTTTTTTAATGTTAACCGATAATCTCGCTTTGGGTCAAACTGAAAACTCATATATTTAGCTGGGAATCTTGCCATGAGCAAACTGATATATCAGTTAATATTGGAAACAAACAGAAAAGGGGTTAACCGTGATTTCAGTTAAATTTAGTGTAAATACTCGAAATTTTGAATTATATTTTCATCGAAATATTGAATATTTCATGCCTATAGGCAATACACTGCACTGAAAGTTAATTTTAGTTTATATAACAAAATCGAAGGTAATACTCACGAATCCATTCGTTGTTTTCTGCAACGAAACTGATTTGTTCTTTTTATGAAGAAACATTCGTAATTAATGGCACACGCGCAACTGTTCAAATCACGAAGCTTTTGTTGACACAGAAAGAACATTCGTACATTGTACGAATACAATACGAAGAGCTACGAATATTTTGTCACAAATTAAAAAGAAACGTCTCTCTGGTGGTTGCATGAAGGACTGACAGATCTACTTTATCGACTCAAAATGTAATTGACAAAAAAAGCGCAACCACGTAGAGTTGTCCATCGTTTTTTTAATGGGGATTGAACCTGCATATTTGGAAAGCGCTGATTCTGAATCCATGGTTGAACTCACTAGACTACGCTGACTCGAGAGAACATGTCTGATTAATGAGCATGAAGTTATAGCTCTCGGCAGCGCTTTAGTTTTTGTTTTGGGTTAGATAAATTATTCCCACTCATACCAGCAGAAACACCATCAAGCACGAGTACGGTATAAAAGAGAAACAGCGATTGGCTGGTCATCACGAAGTTCATTTCGTGCATGTTACAAAAAGGTGTAATGATAGCATTTCACCCGATAAAAATCATTATGAATGTTTCATACAATGAACGAGGCATTTGTTCTATGTACAAAATCCATGTTTACGAAACGCGTGAAAGCTATTTTACGCAAATAAATTTTCAGTGTGCAATGATAGTGTTTGCGTCGAATCCGGTTGGTACAAGAAGGCGTGGAGCACAGCGAGCTAGATGGGCGGATCAGGTAGGCCAAGACTTGAAGAGTGTGGGGCTCACCCAAGGATGGAAAGAAACAGCCATGAACCGGGTGAACTGCCGTAGAATTGTTGATGAGATTATGTAGTGCCAATAAATGTGTTTTTGCACAGTTCCACAAACAACATACGACTTACTCCACTTGCGGATGAAAACAATATGGCGCATGGCGGTTGACAGATATAGAGCCGAGCCTCGGCTTACAACACTGCTAAACCGATATTTCGGCATGATAGGATGCTGAGGTCGTTTGAAGTTTGGTTAACGTTTGTGCTCGGCTCCGAGTGTTGCTAAGAGTCGGTTTAATAATGAAGTTACCCGATATTTCAATTTCAAGTGATGCTTAGACTCGGCATCATTAAATATGAAAATGCCGACTGAATTCAGCTATGAATGTTTGACCGAATTTGTGAATAATTTTTAAGTGTGAAAATCGGCAGAGAAAATCAAGAAAGTTCTGCACAGAACTTCAATGAAGTATGGCAGAGAACTTCAGGGAAATTCGGCAGAGATCTTTAGGGAAGTTTTGCAGAAAACTTCAGGGAAGTTGTGCAAAAAATTGCCGGGAAGTACTGCTGAGAAATTCAGCGAAGTATTTCAGAGAATTTTATGGAAGCTCTGCAGAGAATTTCAGGAAAGTTCTACAGAGAACATCAGTGAGGTTCTGCAGAAAACTTCAGATATATTATGCAGAGAACTTTATGGAAATTCTTCAGTGAATTTCAGGTTAGAGTATAATTTAAAATTAGTATACCAGTTTAATGTTAACATTTGTGTATGTCACTGCAGCACCTATTTGCTCTTCATAGATTCTACAAAATAGTGTCGTTAGCCAAATCTCACCCTTCCTAATATAAAATACATGCAAAATTATATCTCTTACCTTGAAGACCTATGAGAAATTCCCATTCACTTCCCAACCATATTTTGACTAACACAAGGAATCCAGTAACTGTTTAGTACTGTCATAATTTTCCTTCAGCAATTTGGAATCTGCTTCCTGAATAGGAGGATACTCATTTCCATTAAGCAGCAGAACAGCTTTTAACCTTTTTCACGAGCTATCGATGAACAGTTTTCACTCTTACGGTTCGTGTTTTAGGCCCAATTCGTGAAAGAAGCCACCAATATCATGACAAATGCTACGCTCATCCTGTGTGAAAAATGATGAATAGGACTCAAGCCGCTCATTCCGCTCATTCCGCTGAAGTAAGTTTCACGTCACCATCGAGTGGCTCCCATTTCTTGAGAGCTTTTGTTAAGCTCAAGTCCCGGACAAGATCGTCAATTTACTTTTGACTTGGATAATGTGGAGATCACACTCCCTCGGCACGGTAATCCGAAACAGTAACACTTGGCACGCTTTCAGTTTGTAATGTGAAGCTGCTTGGAATTTCTTCCGGAAGCTTTCGAATGGGCTTTTCTGCGTTACGCGGCGTGGAAACTTCCATTTATACTTTTTTTTTATGTCGGTATACTACAATTGTTACCAATGATTTTGAACTAAAACACTGCTTTGAAATTCTTGAATAATGATGACGATTAATTAAATTAATTAGTTTCATTAAATTAATCAGAGTAAAATACTTACGATTAAACGTAGCGAACGAGTTCTGATTCAATGTGTACACCGTTCACAAACAGCTCCTCGAATATCTTTCTTGAAGATGCCCTCTTACTACATGTCAATGATCTCGAGATCCAGATTCTACAGTTATTTTACTTGTACACTTGCGCCACGGAGTGAGATAATTCTGAACTGTTGAATCGAGCATCTGGAAGCTCATAATTTTACAACTAACTTTTCTGAAAACAGTTAATTTATACGCGATCTAGATCTCAAAATACAGGTATAACGCAAAGTTCTCATGTGCTACTTAGCAAACGACTTCTGAACTAATGTTAACACCATCTGGTAAGCCTCAATCAATCAAACATCTTTGCTCAAGGCACCAACTTCCTTTAGAAGAAGTATCACGAGATATTATCTGACGAAACAACAAAAGTCAATGCCCATATACAGTACTGGCAAGAAAAAAGTACACAGAGAAGAAGTATAACTAGGTTATCAAATTTAATCAAAACTGACTCGAACTCAGTACTATGTTTGATCTCTTTTAGCACTGATGACTGCTTTCAGGCGACGTGGCATACTGTCAACGAGATTTCGCAAATAACGCTTATCAATTGACTCCTGTAGAGCTTCAACGAGCAAGTTTTCGTTGGTAACATTGGTTTTGGCCATGTTTGAATCCAATATCGATCACAAATTCTCTATCGGATTCAAGTCCCGTGGCTAGGGTGGCCATTCCAACACTTAGAAAAAACGTTTGAGTTTTACGAGCCGTATGTTTTCGGTCGTTGTCTTGTTGCAAGTGAAAATCATGCTCCAGCCCAACCTTCAGTAAGCAAACCTCCAGATTTTCGGAAAGGATGTCGATGTACTTGTCGGCCGTCATAATTCCTTCAATACGGACCAATTCTCCAACTCCTGACCAAGCAAAGCACCTTCACACCATAATGTTGCCTCCACCGTGCTCTACTGTTTTTCTTACATTTTTGTCCGGAAGTTTCTCACCTGGTTTGATCCATACTCGCTGCCGTTGCTTGGTACCAAACAGCTCGCACTTGCTTTCGTCTATCCTAAAAACCATTTTCCAGAAGAAAATGGGTTTATACGCATATTTTTTCGCAAATTTCAATCGGTTGATTCTATTACGCTTACTGATGTGATTACTGATTTTCGCGATCTTTTCTGTATGAGAGACCGTTTTCACAATAAGTTCTCGCACTTGCAACGATATTTTCATGCTTTCAATGTACTTCAAACAACAAACTCGAAACTTTGCATCTATGACTCAAACATGATTACAAACGTTTGACACTTGCAATGGTTACGTCCAGTATGCGTCGACAAGAGGAGAGTTTATCGATATGGTGTTGTCTGTAGTGATAAAAAGTAATGTCACTGTGGTGTTTACTTTATTTTTGCCAGCTTAAATTGTTAAACACAGGTACATGAAGCACGCCGTCTGCAAACTGACACATTCATTTAAATACATCAGGAATATCGATAATTTTCTTCGAACAAACTCATGTGCTATACTTTTCATAGTCAACATATAATCAATTCAATTTTGTAAAGGATTTTACAATGTGTACTTTTTACTTGCCAGTACTGTGTGTACCACCATTATGGGAATCCGCGCATGTCGGGGAGTTTACTGTACTTTGCTGTTTCTTTTTTGCTAAAATAGGCTGCCCTTCAACGGTAATAACTTTTTCTGGTGAAGTTGGATGGACATATTTTCTTCTGCAAAGTTGTTTGTGAGGGTCTGAGAAATTTACAAAAAAAGCGTCTGGAGGATCTACATTCAAACTGAGGTTTCAAAATATATCAAAATAAAATTTTGATTTTTGATGCCAATTTGGGAACAAAAATGCAAATCGTTTGAGTTCAAAATACGATTTTCGGTGGTTTTAGGACCCAAGCTATCGGAAACTGCCAGGGAGCTCTGCGTTTTAAAATCTCTGTCGACCAGTGAGTCGAACAAAATATACCGCATTATGCGTAACACTTTCCCATCAAGCACTTCGACGCTGCTGAAAATAATATCAATTTTAAACATTTGATTGAAAAGTTGCAAAAACTGCCAAAGCATCTTCCAAGATCCGTCCAATCCCACAAAATAGGAGATAAAGAATAAAAGAAAAACCTCCCAATAAACAACGCCTCTTGCAAAGCAGAGCCAAAAATCCAATTTAATAATCCAAGGACGACCACCGACCGCACAGCCGTTCCTCTACTAAGGCAAAGGCCCCGTGAATCCTTGGCTATGCTTTCTCTATATATACTTATCACTGCTTGGTAGGAGTGAAGGCACATCTCACTGGAAGTCGATTTTCTCACAGCAGAGTTACAATCTGCCATCGCCATCCTAACCAACACCAATACCTCCACCACCTCCGCCACCTTCACCACCACCAACACAAAACGAAACAACGACCTTGATGCTCGTGACCCTGTTTATTCTCATTATAGAGATGAGAAAAGTTGCTCGGGTGGCGGGGATGGGAGGATGTTCTATTCTTGTTACTTTTGTTGCCGCACCTTTTTGCCTCTACCACTGTTTATGGGTGAAATTTCTCTAGGTGCCAAATAGCACGAAAGAAAGGACGAAGAAGCATGTCATCGCCCGGGCCTAACTTTTCCACAGTCGAACACACAGTGCCTGCCTAGTGCCAAGTAGCAGGGAAATTCAGGTGGTGTGGGATGTCACATCTTGAGAACTTGAGCTCTGCTTTGTCTCGTGGCTTAGCTCGGGACCAAGTTTTTTTTCCCTCCATCCTTCCAACGGGAAAAAGAAATGGTGAAAGGCATCTTAATAAAGGAGTTGATTGATGCCAACGGGATGAACTTTTACTTGTACTTTTTTTTTTGCACCTCGTATAAAGCTGCGCAGCGAGGGTTGATCGAAATCGAAACATGTAAAACGTTTAGCGCTTATGTACTGCGGGATAATTTTTCACTCACTCCCTCGCCAGACGTTTCACTTACATTTCGGTCCTTCACCTGCCTCGTCCTCGCTAGTTCTTTGGCCCAGATATGTTCAGTGCACCGAATGACACCAGCAGAGCTCTTCAACCGTTAGCGAACTTTCGGTCGTCGCTCGCTGTTACCTTGGAGTTCTGATTGCTAGCGTCGATGTACTGCACAACACAGCTGCATAGCGCTCAGAACTGGGAGAACAGGGCCGACACATTTGGTGCACTGAGATTTTTATGGTGATTCTCTGGGTTAACACTTGTTTTCTTTTTGGCAAGTATCGTAATTGGAACACAGTGGAAAGCAGCATGACCGAGTTTAGTCGTTGCAGCGAAATGCACGAATTATGAACACCCTTGAGGGAGAGGAAAATTGGGTTTTTGGCTTGTGTCCTTTTGGAAGGAAACATGCTGTTGAACTTTGGGAAGGTATTTGAACTTTGCACTTACAGCTGATTTGATTTTCAAAGGCGAAGTATGTATCTTGAAGTTAAGATTAGTTGGTGGGGTCACTGGAACACAGAGTAACTTTGAAGCTATTTAAGAGCCCTATATCAGAATACCCAGTGCAATGGAATAGACAAACAGGAAAAAATATGAACTAAAACAAACTTTTGGCCTAGTTCAGTTGCCTGCCAAAGTAAGCGTAAACAAGGAAATTGTTTGCAATCGTTCATGCGGCAGGTCTGATTTAGGAGATATTTGGCTTAACTTTACAGGTGTTTTAGATAACGCAGAGATTACATACTTTATATTGTTCAAACTGTGTGTGTTGATTCATTTGTAATACATGCTATAACTAGAACAGTAACGGTTCTCTACGCCTACTTTAAAGTCTTTATTCACAGCTCCCTTGGTTTGTCTCTTATTTCACGATCCTTGGGTATATAAGCTCCATCACGAAGCGTTGTTGTATAAAACAAACAAATTGGGAAAATTTAAGCCAGCTATCGCTGAAATCAGGTCTGTTGTACGGATGGTTGCAAATTAGCACGTTGTTTACGCTTGCTTTTGGCAAGTAATTGAACGAGGAGAAACTTTTTACCACTGTAAAAAAATCATTATTTTTTTCTGTGTAGAAGTTGATAGGGTGGAGCACTATTTCAACAACAGACCTATTCCTGTTAAGCATCGCTATACAGATAAAAAGGAACACAGAAATTTCTGCGTTATCTAATGTACATAAAGGGAATGCTAGATTTGGCAGAAAATAATGGGATATTTTATGTAAACTTAAGCCAGATAACGCCTGAATCAGGGAAGTTCTTCAGAGAGCTTCGAGAAAGTTCTGAAAAGAATTTCATGGAATTCCTGCTGAGAAACTCAGGGAAGTTGTGCAGAGAACTTAAGGATAGTTCTGCAGAGAACTTCATGAAAGTTCTTCATGTAACTTCAGGGAAGTTCTGTAGAGAACCTCAGACAAGTTATGCAGAGAACTTGAGGGAAGTTCTGCAGAGAACTTCTTCAGAGAACTCAGGGAAAGTTCTGCAAAGAACTTCAGGGAAGTTCTGCAAGTAACTTCAGGGTTACTTCTACTAATAGGCTTTTGATGTGCTCATCTGTCCAGGGAAGTCTGTATTTTACTTCAGGAAAGTACTGCAGAGAACATCATGGAAGTTCTGAAAAGAACTCCAAGGAAGTTCTGCTTGTAACTTCAAGATAGTTTTGCTGAGAACTTCAGGGAAGCTCTGCAAAGAACTTCAGGGAAGTTCTGCAAGTAACTTCAGGGTTACTTCTACTAATAGGCTTTTGATGTGCTCATCTGTTCAGGGAAGTCTGTATTTTACTTCAGGAAAGTACTGCAGAGAACATCATGGAAGTTCTGAAAAGAACTTCAAGGAAGTTCTGCTTGTAACTTCAGGATAGTTTTGCTGAAAACTTCAGGGAAGCTCTGCAGAGAACTTCAGGAAAGTTCTGCAGGTAACTTCAGGGTTACTTCTACTAATAGGCTTTTGATATGCTCATCTGCTGGCAAGGTTCGATTAGGGGCTTACCGTACCAGCCTGGATAAAATTTGATTGTCCTTTACTGTACATAGAAGGGTCCACAATTTGATCCACTTTGACCGTTGTCTGCCTCATCTTCTTGTACCAGTTCATACGTTCTCTAAAAACAGGCTTACAATTTTCAATCAAACAATCTCTTTAATTCGGCAAATTGATTTGATAGTCCTGAAAAGGACGGGTTGTAGTAGTTGACAAGGGGGAACATGGTTCGCGATTACACTTAGGCTTTCTTCATGGTCCTCTTGAGTAGCAGGATTGTCTCGATGTTCGGCAGGACACCGCCCTGTGCAATGGTTACACCGGAAAGAGGTTATTCAGTTCCAGGATCCAGCGCGATTCGAGAGGAACGTTGCCTTTTCCTTAACCTTTACCTTACCCTTAAAGCCTGTCCACGTTAAATTCCGGAATCCAAAATAATAGCAGCGAAAAAATTACTCATAATACAACAAAAGCAATTGTTTATTTCACAATAATAGAGTTATATCTACATTGGAAACAGTTGATTAAGATGGTAATCCTTCTCTCTGTGAAATTCTCGAACTTACACTCGCCATCAGATTCCATATAGTATCCTCAGATACGCCCGCCGTGACGATTCTCCATTTTCTCTTGAATTCATCGGTACCATTTGCTTTCTTCTTAGTTTCGAAGAGTTTCCGCTTAACTAGAGTCCTACTTCTCTATTGGGCGAAATTCTGGACAGTTTGGTGGATTGGCTGTTTTTGGTACGTATTTAACCTCTTGTAGCGTATACCATTCCGAGACGGACTTCGCATAGTGACAAGAGGTCAATCCAGGCCAAAATAGAGTTGGAGAGTCGTGGCTTCTGATATACGGGAGTAACCGCTTTTGCAGACATTTTTTCTCGCACACATTCTTATTGATAGTGCCGGTAGAGACGAAACTTTTAGATTTTCTTTTTGTTCCTTCACTTTGCAGTATAAAAGCCAAACCCGAAAGCTGTTTAAAGTCTTCGTGTGCGTATGTTTCGTCGTCTATTAGGATGCAAGAAAATGTTTGCGAAAAATTGGTGTAAAGCTCGTTGGAACAGCTTCTTGCATTGACATTTTGCTTGTATCAGGTTTGGGCACCTTTTTCACTTGGTACGCCTTCAGTCCTTGCTTTTGCTTCACTTTTTGTACGTATGATTTTGACTTCCCAACTTTGCGAGCCACATTTTGCACAGAAAGATTGGGATATTTCTTAATAATTGCTACCACCTTCATGTCCATTTGTCGAGAGCATACTTTTCCATTTGTTCCACTTCCATCCTTCCGATCCGCTGGTCAAATGATTTGCAAACAAAAAGCACGGTACTTTTCGGTAGTTTTAGTTTCTTGGCAAGATCGCGTACCGATAATTTTGGATTTGGCTGCAATTCGCTCAAAATGCGTTTGCGCACTTTCGCTTAATTCGACGCCATTTTACTAAATGTAACAAAAATGTAAACATGTTGTACCACGAAATAAAGTGGAGAGTTTCGGCTGTCAATTGAAACGTTTCATTCATGAAATCCCCCAGAAATAATTCAAAAGCTACACTGAAGGAAAAGTTACACTGATATTGTTCTGAATACTTCAAGCTGAATCAAATCATACTGAATTGAATTATAGAGTAAACATACTTGAGCGTCAAACACTGCTCTGTTTCGTCCTTATGAGATCGAAATCTCTAATAATATCCGATTACCCTAATGCTCAATCATACATGTCCACCTCCGCAGGGTCGCTTCATTCACAATAATGAATCAATCATTATGACGTTCATAAAGCGACGAACAGCACAGCAATTATGTACCGATTTCAAAGAATGCCTACCCAGCCAAGCAACTTCGGGCCAAACCATTAGAAAGCCCACATGTTAGACAGCCGACGCGTCAAGTGATGTTTCCATTATTGCCTCTTCGGCGTGGAACATTCTTTTGGATGCTCAGCAGTTTTTTCTTCTTCTCTCCACCTGGGATGCCAAAGGTACGCTTCATCAAACAGGTAGAATCCTTCGCCGACACAAACGGAAAATGCGTCAATCGCAGCCAAAATCGCGTGGGACCACACGCACGCAAAAGGGACGTGCGCTTACGGGTCGATTTCCCGGGAGGCGATAAATTATCATCCTCGCACTCAAACTTCCGACCGGCGAACTATAAATGGGACTTTTGGACATGGACTATTAGGGTGACGCAGCGGTATGTCCAGGAGCAGGAAACGGTTCAGACACGGATTCACCACACCGCTGGCTGGCTGTCGGATGGAAATTTTGTTGGATCAATATTCGACGGCATTCGGTGATGAAGCGGGGAAAGTAGTGGCACAATTGCGAGGAAATGGCAACATGAGTTACGCAAGATTATGTTTGTTGCTATCGATGAGTGATACAGACTGGTAGCGAGATTTATGATCGTTTAATGTCTTCCAGGATGGGTTGGAAATGATGTACCTTTTGGCTTGTCGTTTCAAACGATTCAAACGAGGAATTGATTGTACACCTCTCAACATGCAAGAAAAAAACTTATCAGAGGCTGCCGGAGAAGGTCAACAGTGAAGTTTCATTTATTGAAAATGTTCACAAACAAGAACAGCGGCTACAGCAAACTGTTTACTTAGCAGACCCGTGTCTCGCTCTGTCTACAGTTAGCATCTTCTGTTGGGCAGAAGTTTTTCCACGTTCCGCGTTTGTTCTAGCCCATACCCTATAGTCAATGGAAGACACATTGTTGACTGTTCGTCGAAAACAAAGAGCAATTTTCCGAATGAATTTTAATTTCCAACCACACGCGCTATCTCGGGTTCAGCTAGGCGCTAATTAAATTTCATTTCAGTGAAAACAAACAGTTCGCGGGAAAATAGAACACATTTGAGAGGCTATAAATAATTATTGTACAGGGTTGGCTCGATCAATTGAAGCAAAAATCAAACGTCATTGTTTTCAATTAAAATAAATTTGTTCATCGGTTCTATTTGGGTTCTCTTGCTAACATATTTGCTCTTTTATTCGGGAAAGCATTACAAGCGGAATGTAACTCTTGTTCAGGAATGTTGCTTCAAATTACTCTATGCGCATTCATTTGGGGTTCCCAAATCTTTCCTCCATAAATGTCTCAAAAGGAAAAGTCGGCCACCCGTAATTCTTCAGGGATGAAGTCCGGCAAATTGTTCCTACACCAGACCTGCGTAATTTTCGCTAAATGTGAAGGGGCAGAATCATGTTTGAAGCCCCATTTGAGGTTGGCCAAAAATGGTTGAAGCATGGCTCATCAAATGTCTCTGTTGAGGTAGTAAAGGGCGAACACGAAATCATTGCGACACCGAAAATGTCATGCCAATTTTCTTATAATGTTTAGAATCAAACCAAAATTTTAGGGTAGTTTCAAAAATTCAAAAAGAAAAGTTAATCGATGGAGCCTTGAGTGTAAAATTGAACGCATTTTCACTTGATGCCCTCCACCAAAGTCTTAACAGTGTCATCCGGTACCAGTTTCTCAGTTTTGTCATGTCCTTCTCGTCTTTGACTGTCTTCTTGCTCTTCCGAAGTTCCCGCTTCATCATTGCCCAGTACTGCTCCACCGGGCGCAGCTCCGGACAGTTTGGCGGATTCATGTCCTTTGAAACAAAATGGACAGAATTGGCTTCATACCACTCCAGGACACTTTTAGAATAGTGGCATGATGCCAAATCTGGCCAAAATAGCGGAGCTTTGTCGTGCTGCTGCAAGAACGGCAAAAGACGCTTCTCGAGGCACTCAGATTTGTAGATCTCGCCATTTACCGTGCCCTTTGTCACGAAAGGCTCACTCCTCAGTCCGCAAGAGCAGATGGCCTGCCAAATGAGATATTTGGAGGCGAACTTCGACATTTTCTTCTTCTTAAATTAGTCGTCCATATAGAACTTGCTCTTGCCGGTGAAAAACTCCAACCCCGGAATTTGCTTGAAATCGGCTTCTATATACGTTTTGTCGTCCATCACACAGCAGCCATATTTTGTCAGCATCATCTCGTAGAGCTTCCGTGCCCGAGCTTTAGCCGTCGATTGTTGCCGCTCATCGCGGTTTGGGAAGTTCTGTACCTTGTATGTATGTAGTCCAGCTCTCTTCTTTGCATTCTGGACGTAGCTCTGCGACATGCCGATCTTTTTAGCCAAATCACGGCTTGAGACGTTGGGATTTGCTTTAATCATCCGCTTCACCTTTCCCTCCGTCTTTTTGTTCTCCGGTCCCGGTTTTCTTCCAGCTCCTTTGCCGTGGTCCAACGTCAACCGCTCCTGGAACCGCTTCAACACTCTGGAGACGGTTGAATGGTGAATGTTCAACATTTTTCCCAACTGCCGGTGCGACAGGTCAGGAAATTCCAGGTGTTTGGAAAGCATTTGTTCTCTCGACTCGCGTTGGTTCACCTCCATTTTCGTTGAATCGAAAAATACGACTTCGAGTTTGACAGCATGTAAACAATACACATCAATGGAAAAGTGTGCAAAATTTAGTTGATTTTTACCCAATGGTAAAAAAGTTATGCCCTGTTGAATGTGTCGCAATAATTTCGAGTTCGCCCTTTATGTGGAAAGCGACTGCATCAAGTTATTCAAGCCAACCCTGCAGTCGAAGTAAAGGTGTGGTGGTCAAAAATAATTCGGTTAAAATGATTTAGTTGATTATTCAGAACAACAATTTCTTTATCTTTTTTAAGTTCGGTAAGGAGAACACAGAGGCAAAATACTCAGTTGAGCTTCCAGTTGACTTCGTTAAACTCCTGCCAACTGGAGTCGTACAGTCACTTTGTCCACTTTGTTCGCCGCAGAACGTCAGTTTACTTCGAACAGCTTCTCGCTCCCAACTGCTTTTTGGTCTGCTTTTGGGTCCTCTTGACGATGGCCCAATATTTCTTGGAGCTTGGATGGAGCATTGGCGTAATAATACGCACAAACACAAAATGCAAGGGGTATTTTCTTGAACTAAACTTAAATTTGCTGAGCAACGATAGTTTTCTTGCTAAGCATGATTTTTGAACGCTTTTCGACAACTGTAGAAGAGTTTGCTCTGGATTTGAAGAAAATTCGTTGGAACCTAAGTCAATTAAACTTTTGAAATGCACCATAGTTATGCAAGGTAAAAACAAAATTAAGAAAGAATGTTTGGATGACGCATATAATCATCAAGAATTTTCATCATTACAGACAAATTTACTCGGTATGCCTTCCATTGTAATCCATGATATACTCAAGACGTAGCCGGCAGCCAAAACATGCCTTAAGAACGTGGTTCTCCGACATCGACTGCCATGTGTGTGATATGACAGACTTTGGAAATTTTATGCAGGGTTGTGCTTCAACATACGACCACATCGATTAATCCAATAGGTTAAGGTACGGAAGGGGCAACACATCTTTCGGCCAAAACTTCATGTTTTCCAACAACCATCGCACTATGGTCCGAATGGACAAATTTCACGACAAAAATCGATAACTCTAATTAACTTTAGACAGATGGTATTTTCGAGAGATTTGATTTTTAAAATAAGATCTATCTCTTGGTTTGGGTTGTGACTAGGGTGGTCCTTTTATGTTCATAATAAAAATTTCAACTTTTTATTCTTATGGTTAAGAGGATTTTTTGCTTCAACAGAATTGTAGATATTTTAATTTAATGAAACTTTGGTGAAGACATTTTAATTCTATCTCATCTACGTATCGTTTAATAACAATTTTTCTAACTTTCCCTAGAGTGGGACTTGAAAAATCAGTTTTTTTGCTGTAACTTTTTTATTTCAATTTGAATTTGAAAACTCTGCATAGATGACTTTTAGGGTATACAATGACGCACATTTGAAGATACAAGATAGTTGCTAGTTATTGTATTAGAAAAATTGTAGGCGTGGAAGTGTAAAAGAATATACGTTTTTGCAAGATATCTTATTCCTATATTTGCAAATATCTGCAAACAAATAGTACGTGAACTGAAAGTAAAAACTTTCATCTACAAGATCTATGCAAAATTGTTTGTCCCTTTTTGTCCTCTTTAGGGAAAAAAATCTTTTTAAATTTGGTAGTTTTGCATTTTTTCTGCATAATTTTCGACCAGCAGCATCAAGAATTATCACCAAAGACCGTAACAAATCGAGTTTTTTATGAAAATGTTTATATTTTTATATTAATCCATCTCCGTTAATTTATTAACATTCATATCACAGACAAACAGACATAACACATCGAACATTTTTCACTACAAATCACGATCACTTACACACCTGCGCCATGTGTTGAGCACACTGTGATGGATGATAAAGCTGGACAGATGGCAGTAGTGTGTTAATGTCAAACAAAAATTGGGTATCCGTACTACCTGTGGCGAGATTACCAACTAAGAAACATTTGAATTGACCGTTTAATGGGTAATCGATGAAGAAACTGCAAGTGTTATGCATGTTTTTCTGTGTTGACATATTTTAATCTTCGTATGACGTTCACACACTACTGCCATCTGTTCAGCTTTATCATCCATCACAGTGTGCTCAACAGATGGCGCAGGTGTGTTAGTGACCATGATTTATAGTGAAAAATGTTCGATGTTTGT